>JBAKBP010015523.1:0-55034 GCA_037953745.1 Lithodes maja
CTCTTTCCTGTGTTTCCGTTCCACATACTGTATACGATATGTTCGACCCTCACTGCTCTTGCACTTGAGATTTTTTTTATATCAGTGTCACCATAATTTGCATACTCCTATTCCTCTTAACCTTTAAGGGGATGTGGTTGACTTTTCTTGCCCCCCTTCTCTTATGTTTAGCCCCATTAGGTTTCAGATTTTAAGACGTTCGGTTCATTAGTTTGGGGATTTTCAGACCTTTCGACCCATTTCCTTTTTCAATACTAATACTTTTCGTGTAATTTAGGTGTTATATTTTTGTAGAAATTTATCTAGAAGGGGGATCTTGGGGACGTTTTTTTTTGTTTTTAAGTTTGATGGATATCTAAGGAGGAAACTATGAACAGATTAGGTAAATGAAAATATCGACCGAAAAATTAACCTTCCCCCCTTAACTCAGTTTTCTCTTTATATATGTTTAATGTTTAATATAGTGACAGCACACAATTAGTTATACCATCGTCCAAAACATTAATTTCAGAGTACCAACCAGTACTCGATCGCACTATGGAACCAAAAACACAAAATACCAGTCTCGATTAATTACGCGCGAGGGATATTTCACCACTTTTTTCTACATATTTATGAACAATTCTACATCTGACATATATTACTGCAGCTCAGAGCAAGTGGAATATAATGACAACGGGGACATAATATCTTTTTATTTTACCCTAGTGTACAATCGCGAGCTGTAGTATCTGCAGTCAGGGTTCTGGGCTAGCTATATGATCAGGAAATGTACAGATGCCCACATAAGTTCTGTTCCTCGTCGTGATCTAATGCATGAAAACATAATAGTATGAATGAACTAGGAGTAATTCTTATAATTATCAGTTGACTAATCAGACAAGTAAATGTTTGCATAAGAAAATACTCTGGTAATTCAATCATGCACATTATATACTGTATATATGCACAAGGTCACAGAGAAACAGAACCTATATGGCCAACTGCATATTAGTTCTGATTCCCGATAGCTAGGCTTCTGGGCTTATCTATAGGTTAAGAAAAAGTTACATCTGGCGTAGGGATGCGGTGACCCCACCGCCCACCAATTTGGTGGTGCAATCAGCTTCTGGAGCAGTGGCCCACTGGTTCCTGTCTTCAGAAAATTCCTGTGCTTGGTACGCTTCCAGCCAGGGCCCCACTGGGGTAAATATAATAGCAAAACAGTGGTGGAACTGCCATCCGGGTGAGGGACTGCTCTGGGTATACTCCCTCAGTGCTAAGGGTCATAATCCACTTAGTGGAAATGGCACTGTGGAGTGGGTCAGTGGAGGCATGTCTGGGAGCCTGGAGGCAGTTTCTGCCATGACCATCCCTTTTGGGGCGCTTCCTCTGGAAGTGGGGCATCAGATATATATTATAATATCATGATAATAACATGGTCAAATAATTGCATTCAGATGGGGGTTTGGTAAGCTGTAGCACTGCTAGGTCAGCCTTATGGAGAAATACTTAAGAAAATGCCATTTTCAACAGGCGATATCTTTGTAACGAGTAACATTTTTAATTTTGCTAATAGAACAATTTATGCTTAGAATATTTGTCCCAGCCTAATCCTGAGGTTTGGCACGTCTATTTCTGGACACCCTGTATAATGACAAACAAAATATACAACCCTAACATATACTTTGGAAAGTATATGTTCATATTGTCTTTAAATTTCACATATAGCCACATTTTATTTTTTATTTCACGTACAGACAGAATTTTGCGTTGTATTAATTTTTCATTCAACTTAATGTACCACTAGATTCTTGTTATTTTACCATGTTAATTTAATTTTACGTACACCCAGATTTTGTGCGTTATATAAATTGTTCATTAAACTGCACGTCCAGCTAGATTCTTATGTTTTTTCCACATTTCCATCCGACACATATGCCACTTTCACCTCCCCCCCCCCTCCCCCTCATATTTAACCTTCTCCATATATCTAATCGCACACGTATTCATCATTGGCGTCTATTAAAACCCGCGCTTACCAACCATTCAGTCAGCCCTATCTCGCTATCTCTTATCTGGGAGTTCGTTTCTGCGCATCTGGGTATTAATATCTCTCGGCTTATCTGCATGGCTGGTGTGGATCCCGGATGTATTATGTGATTATCCAGGTTTTTAGGGTCGTTCATTAGAGAGGGTTAAGGGGAGGGTGGTTATTTGTTGGGTTCTATTTATGTATATGTGCATTATTTATGTATATGTCCATTTATTTATGTATATGTGCATTTATTTATGTATATGTGCATTTATTTATTTATGTATATGTGCATTTATTTATGTATATGCATTTATTTATGTATATGTGCATTTATTTATGTATATGTGCATTTATTTATGTATATGCATTTATTTATGTATGTGCATTTATTTATGTATATGTGCATTTATTTATGTATATGTGCATTTATTTATGTATATGCATTTATTTATGTATGTGCATTTATTTATGTATATGTGCATTTATTTATGTATGTGCATTTATTTATGTATGTGCATTTATTTATGTATGTGCATTTATTTATGTATGTGCATTTATTTATGTATGTGCATTTATTTATGTATATGTGCATTTATTTATGTATGTGCATTTATTTATGTATATGTTTATTTATTTATGTATGTGCATTTATTTATGTATATGCATTTATTTATGTATGTGCATTTATTTATGTATATGCATTTATTTATGTATGTGCATTTATTTATGTATGTGCATTTATTTATGTATATGCATTTATTTATGTATGTGCATTTATTTATGTATGTGCATTTATTTATGTATGTGCATTTATTTATGTATGTGCATTTATTTATGTATGTGCATTTATTTATGTATGTGCATTTATTTATGTATGTGCATTTATTTATGTATGTGCATTTATTTATGTATGTGCATTTATTTATGTATGTGCATTTATTTATGTATGTGCATTTATTTATGTATGTGCATTTATTTATGTATGTGCATTTATTTATGTATGTGCATTTATTTATGTATGTGCATTTATTTATGTATGTGCATTTATTTATGTATGTGCATTTATTTATGTATGTGCATTTATTTATGTATGTGCATTTATTTATGTATGTGCATTTATTTATGTATGTGCATTTATTTATGTATGTGCATTTATTTATGTATGTGCATTTATTTATGTATGTGCATTTATTTATGTATGTGCATTTATTTATGTATGTGCATTTATTTATGTATGTGCATTTATTTATGTATGTGCATTTATTTATGTATGTGCATTTATTTATGTATGTGCATTTATTTATGTATGTGCATTTATTTATGTATGTGCATTTATTTATGTATGTGCATTTATTTATGTATGTGCATTTATTTATGTATGTGCATTTATTTATGTATGTGCATTTATTTATGTATGTGCATTTATTTATGTATGTGCATTTATTTATGTATGTGCATTTATTTATGTATGTGCATTTATTTATGTATGTGCATTTATTTATGTATGTGCATTTATTTATGTATGTGCATTTATTTATGTATGTGCATTTATTTATGTATGTGCATTTATTTATGTATGTGCATTTATTTATGTATGTGCATTTATTTATGTATGTGCATTTATTTATGTATGTGCATTTATTTATGTATGTGCATTTATTTATGTATGTGCATTTATTTATGTATGTGCATTTATTTATGTATGTGCATTTATTTATGTATGTGCATTTATTTATGTATGTGCATTTATTTATGTATGTGCATTTATTTATGTATGTGCATTTATTTATGTATGTGCATTTATTTATGTATGTGCATTTATTTATGTATGTGCATTTATTTATGTATGTGCATTTATTTATGTATGTGCATTTATTTATGTATGTGCATTTATTTATGTATGTGCATTTATTTATGTATGTGCATTTATTTATGTATGTGCATTTATTTATGTATGTGCATTTATTTATGTATGTGCATTTATTTATGTATGTGCATTTATTTATGTATGTGCATTTATTTATGTATGTGCATTTATTTATGTATGTGCATTTATTTATGTATGTGCATTTATTTATGTATGTGCATTTATTTATGTATGTGCATTTATTTATGTATGTGCATTTATTTATGTATGTGCATTTATTTATGTATGTGCATTTATTTATGTATGTGCATTTATTTATGTATGTGCATTTATTTATGTATGTGCATTTATTTATGTATGTGCATTTATTTATGTATGTGCATTTATTTATGTATGTGCATTTATTTATGTATGTGCATTTATTTATGTATGTGCATTTATTTATGTATGTGCATTTATTTATGTATGTGCATTTATTTATGTATGTGCATTTATTTATGTATGTGCATTTATTTATGTATGTGCATTTATTTATGTATGTGCATTTATTTATGTATGTGCATTTATTTATGTATGTGCATTTATTTATGTATGTGCATTTATTTATGTATGTGCATTTATTTATGTATGTGCATTTATTTATGTATGTGCATTTATTTATGTATGTGCATTTATTTATGTATGTGCATTTATTTATGTATGTGCATTTATTTATGTATGTGCATTTATTTATGTATGTGCATTTATTTATGTATGTGCATTTATTTATGTATGTGCATTTATTTATGTATGTGCATTTATTTATGTATGTGCATTTATTTATGTATGTGCATTTATTTATGTATGTGCATTTATTTATGTGTGCATTTATTTATGTGTGCATTTATTTATGTATGTGCATTTATTTATGTATGTGCATTTATTTATGTATGTGCATTTATTTATGTATGTGCATTTATTTATGTATGTGCATTTATTTATGTATGTGCATTTATTTATGTATGTGCATTTATTTATGTATGTGCATTTATTTATGTATGTGCATTTATTTATGTATGTGCATTTATTTATGTATGTGCATTTATTTATGTATGTGCATTTATTTATGTATGTGCATTTATTTATGTATGTGCATTTATTTATGTATGTGCATTTATTTATGTATGTGCATTTATTTATGTATGTGCATTTATTTATGTATGTGCATTTATTTATGTATGTGCATTTATTTATGTATGTGCATTTATTTATGTATGTGCATTTATTTATGTATGTGCATTTATTTATGTATGTGCATTTATTTATGTATGTGCATTTATTTATGTATGTGCATTTATTTATGTATGTGCATTTATTTATGTATGTGCATTTATTTATGTATGTGCATTTATTTATGTATGTGCATTTATTTATGTATGTGCATTTATTTATGTATGTGCATTTATTTATGTATGTGCATTTATTTATGTATGTGCATTTATTTATGTATGTGCATTTATTTATGTATGTGCATTTATTTATGTATGTGCATTTATTTATGTATGTGCATTTATTTATGTATGTGCATTTATTTATGTATGTGCATTTATTTATGTATGTGCATTTATTTATGTATGTGCATTTATTTATGTATGTGCATTTATTTATGTATGTGCATTTATTTATGTATGTGCATTTATTTATGTATGTGCATTTATTTATGTATGTGCATTTATTTATGTATGTGCATTTATTTATGTATGTGCATTTATTTATGTATGTGCATTTATTTATGTATGTGCATTTATTTATGTATGTGCATTTATTTATGTATGTGCATTTATTTATGTATGTGCATTTATTTATGTATGTGCATTTATTTATGTATGTGCATTTATTTATGTATGTGCATTTATTTATGTATGTGCATTTATTTATGTATGTGCATTTATTTATGTATGTGCATTTATTTATGTATGTGCATTTATTTATGTATGTGCATTTATTTATGTATGTGCATTTATTTATGTATGTGCATTTATTTATGTATGTGCATTTATTTATGTGTGCATTTATTTATGTATGTGCATTTATGTACTGTATGTGCATTTATTTATGTACTGTATGTGCATTTATTTATGTATATGCATTTATTTATGTACTGTATGTGCATTTATTTATGTATATGCATTTATTTATGTACTGTATGTGCATTTATTTATGTATATGCATTTATTTATGTACTGTATGTGCATTTATTTATGTACTGTATGTGCATTTATTTATGTATATGCATTTATTTATGTACTGTATGTGCATTTATTTATGTATATGCATTTATTTATGTATATGCATTTATTTATGTACTGTATGTGCATTTATTTATGTATATGCATTTATTTATGTATATGCATTTATTTATGTACTGTATGTGCATTTATTTATGTATATGCATTTATTTATGTATATGCATTTATTTATGTACTGTATGTGCATTTATTTATGTATATGCATTTATTTATGTACTGTATGTGCATTTATTTATGTATATGCATTTATTTATGTATATGTGCATTTATTTATGTATATGTACATTTATTTATGTATATGTACATTTATTTATGTATATGTGCATTTATTTATGTATATGTGCATTTATTTATTTTTAGTTTCCTCCCCAGACCTCTATAAAAAATAAATACAAATAAAACAATAAAATAAAAAATCCATTAGATCCCCCTTCGAGATTAATTTGTACTTTTTCGTTAGAAAAATTTCACGGCCGAAGGCCGGTTCCTCCACAATTACAGGCTCGCTATCGCTCGCCAGAAAAAAAACGACACCCGGAGGGCAGGAAAGGTTTTAATATTATCAAAGAAATGGAGAGAAAGGTCTTAAAATCGACAAACTAACATTTGGGCCAAACGTCATCAAATCTCATAACTAAAGGAGATAGCATGAGGAAGAAAGGGGACCAGAAAAACTGCCCATCTCCCCTCAATTTTTTGGTGGGTCCCGGATGTGTTTGTTATTATATGATTATCCAGGTTTTTGGGGTCGTTCATTAGAGAGGATTAACCCCTTCTGTACAGTCGCGCTAATAAGTGATGTCTCGGCACCAAGTATGTTTTGATCAATCATTCTTATCAGCAATATCTAAGCTTCATTTCTTCATATCGAGTGAAATATACAAACATTGTTCCTACACTTACCCACCCTATTCAACATCTGACAGACATTAATATAGCACAGACCAAGCCAAACATAATGACAGCTGGGACAGGACTTATTAGCGTGACTGTACCGGCAACGGCTTTTCTATTTTTCTCTTGGTATATTAAGACGATTTTGTACCGCTTGAGAGGGTTAAGTGAGATAGCTCGAAGCCTGTTAATTGCTGGAGACCCTTCTTTTTAAGCTGAATAAAAACGTCTAATAGTAGCCAGAATATAATTAAAACAACGTTGCCGGTACAGAAGGGGTTAATTTTTGTGTTAGATTCCCGGGGTTTTCTGGTTTCTCTCGTCTTGGTTGTTTTCTGTATTAGATTTATTGCCTCTCTCGCTTGCTGTTTTCATTCCAACTCACTTTCACACAGCCATACGTACGCGCGCGCGCACACACACACACACACACACACACAAAAGTTAGATAATTGTAACTCAGGAAGCGGGACAATACGAGCCTAAAAAGCTCAACTCTTGTATACTACAATTAGGTAAATACACACATGCACATACACACACACACGCACACAAATATATCTCTCTCTCTCTTTTTCACATCCACACACACGCACACACCCACACACGGGATAGGAAGGAAGTTGGCTCACAGTCATAAAGCAACAAGTGGTGATCGATGGTGTTTGTGTTGAATAGACGTCACTTAAGGGGGCAGTACTCGCTTTTATAGACCCTCTTCTCCCTCAGGTTTAGCATTTTGCCTTTGAGGTTTTAAGACGTTCGTTCTGTTAGTTTGGCGATTTTGAGACCTTTCGCCTCATATTTTTATCAATTTTAAGACCTTTCGTGCCCTTTAGGTGACATTTTCCTGGGGAGCGATAGCGAGCCTCTAATTTTAGAAGGAATGTCGGGACATTTTTCTACCGAAAAATGTACAAATTTATCTTAAAAGGGAGTCTATGGGGTCTTTTTCTAAGCTTGATGGAAGTCTAGCGAGGAAACTCAAATATAAATGAATAGATAAATATAGACCAAAAACCAAGCACTACCCCGTTAAGGGGAGATTTCCACTTGAGGGATTTTTTTCTGGACCCCTTTCTCCCTTATGTTTAGCCCAATTGCTTTTGATATTATAAAACGTTCGCCCCGTTAGTTTGGCGATTTTAAGAACTTTCATCCCATTTTAAGACCTTTCGTGCCATTCAGGTGTCGATTTTATCCAGGCGAGCGATAGCGAGCCTGTAATTTAAGAGGAAACGGCCTTCGGCCGGGACATTTTTCTACCGAAAAATGTACAAATTTAGCTTGAAAGGGACTCAAGGGGGTGTAATTTTAAGCTTGATGGAGGTCTAGGGAACAAACTAAATACCCCGCTTAAGGACTTGAGCGCCACATTGATCCACCTTGGGTATATCAGCGTACCAGTGACAGTGATGGCAGTCGGCCTGTTCAATGGCGTCTCTAAATTGACAGGTGACATTAACCCTTTGAATATTGTGACGCATTTTGACAAGTATATGCTGGCTCTCTTTGGACGATTCTGTACAGCTTAGGAAGGATCTGTGGGAGTTAATATTTAAAACTTGAACCAAAACTGGAATGGAGCAATATAAAGACCAAAACACTTATCAAAATCGCTACCTCAATTCACCCTCTGACTTCCATATACCCTTCCTAATCTGAATATAGTAGTCAAATAATAGGCAGAAAACAGAAAAGAAATGCGTATTCGGATCTTGAAAGGGTTAAACTTGGAGTAATAAGTGTAGATTCTGAGTCATGACAGGCTTTACTTACAGGTGTATGTCATCAAATCTTGTGGAAGGCCGGTATCACACTATCTATCTATCTATCTATCTATCTATATGCTCAGGCCCAATCCCCATTTTGGGGGTAGCCGACTCAAGACAGAGCAAGAACAGGGAAAACACAAAAACAACATAAAACAAAAAATAAACACATAAAAAACACAAACTCTCACACATCCAGGTCACCCAGGAGAAGACCCAGAGACCAGGGTTACCAAGGTCGCTCCAGCACTCGCCCGGCCCCTGACCACCAGGAGAGGTTCCGATCTCGGCAGGCAGACATGCAGCGGAGCCAAAGCGACAAGCCCTCCCACCACACTTCCAGGCACACTTCCAGGCACACCCTTCATATTAATCGTCTCCCCGGGCCAGGCGCCTGATGGACTATTATCTAGTCCAACTTGCGCCCGACCCCTTACTCCAAATGACCACGTGTTCACTCAACTATTCACAAGCATTCTCCATTCACTCCTGTCCACCACCACTTCCCCTGCCTGATCTATAGTCATTCCTCGATCATCCAAAGCCTTTCTTACACAGTCTCTCCATCTCAATGGGGGTCTTCCTGCCCTTCTATCTCCCCTTGTACCTGACTCACATATTCTCTTTGTAAGCCTTTCATCTCCCATTCGTTCAACATGACCATACCAGCTCAGCACCCTTCTGTCCACTCTGGCTGACAAATGTTCCTGCTGCCCCACTCTCCTACGTATCTCTTCATTTCTCAATCTGTCTCTACGAGTAACTCCACACATACTCCTCAAGCAGCTCATCTCCATCACATCCAGCCCTCTTTTCTCCTTTTTCTTCAGAGCCCATGTCTCAGCCCCATACATCACTGTTGGCACAACAATTCCTTGATACAGTGCACTTTTTACTTTCACTCCGAGATTTCTCGTCTTCCACATACTTCCCATTGCTCCGAAAAACCTTCCTTCCTTCACACACTCTCTGTTTTACCTCCACTTCCATACCTCCACTCCTGCTTATTGTTCCTCCTAGATATTTAAAACACTCTACTTGTTCCAATATTTCCCCATCCAGCCTCGCATCTAGATTCACCCTATGCTCTCCCCTATTACACACCATTACTTTACTTTTATTGACGTAGTTACAACCCAAAGTTTGGAGAGACTAGTGGAACTAGCTTAGTTAAAGATTTGGCCCCGAAGGAGTCTAGAGGGTGACCTTCAGGTTGAACACAAAGACTGAACTTTAGTTTAAGGGTGTTCAGTATGGATACGTACTTTTATTAATTTAGTACTTGTATTAAGGTAAAGTCTCTGTAAGAGTAGTTCTCGTATTTTAATATTTATTACTTGGATGATATTTTAATTTAGGAGTTGTTCTCGTATTTTTAATCAGATTTCAAAGTAGTCTTCTGGATATTATAGGGTTAATCTTCCTCACTTCATTTAATCATTTGGGTATAAATATATATGGATAAGAAAAGAATACACAATTTTTGTTAATATAATAAAATCAAGTTTAAGTAATATAACAAAACCATTATGTATTATATAATTATAATTTAAAGTTATAAAACAAAATAAAACAAATACAATGGTAATTAATATTAATGCAAAATATTTAATTTATACAAAATGAAAACAAAAAGAAAATCAAAATGAAAATATAAGTTATAGTCACGATATCTCCCGTAGTCAAACCGAAGGGGGGGTAGTTCCTGGAGTTTTAAAACAACGCTTTCTAGAAGCGATATTCCCGAGAACGTTGCACCGAGAAAGTCTAAGATAACACTGACCCCACTCATTATTCCCGTCCCGTCATTGACTACGGTAGATTTAATGTGACCAGAAAAGAAACATCCACCCCCTGGTGTTCATGAGCAGAGATAGCATTGAACTTTAATTTGAATTACATATTTATTGAGTGAGACTTCGAAACTCTGCTCGATCAAAATGAGAGGGATAGAAGTAAGAAGGATATTGGGATGCGAAGTTTCGGGCCTCTGTTGGTTTGGTTGCTTGAAGCCCCGACCCCGATCTCAGACTGGTTGATGCGTTTGAAGGGTGGAAGTGAACCCGTACAGTCAGAGCCTACAGGTCCGTGACACCTCCCCCCTTAAAGTCCTCGAAGGGGAGCGAAGAGGACTAGGTAGCGAGAGGAGGAATAGGCTCCGCTGTAGGTGGAAGATCTCTTGACAAGGCGTCTGCAATCCGATTGTCTACCCCACGAATATGGCGAACAATGAGATGGTACTCCTGTAACTTTAGAGCCCACCGAAGAAGTCGTTGGTTGTTGTTCTTCATCTTGTGCAGAAAAGTAAGCGGGTTGTGGTCAGTATAGATGATGATTGGTGGATAGTGCTGAGGGAGATAACATTCGAACTTCTTCACCGCTGATACACCATCGCCAAGCACTCCTTCTCCACTGTGGAATAACTCCTCTGGTGTCTCTTCAGTTTGGCGGAGAAGTACGAGACAGGATGTAGGACGCCAGTTGTCTTATCTGGTTGCAGAAGTACTGCCCCGACTCCTCTATCACTCGCATCAACCTGAAGATGGTAAGGCAATGCGGAATCAGGAGCATGAAATACCGGATAGGATGAAAGGAGGCACTTCAGTTGGTCAAAGGCAGCAGTACAGGTGGGAGTCCAGACAAACTTAATTTTTGGGCTCGTAAGATCTGAGAGGGGCGCTGATATGGCTGCAAAGTTCGGACAGAATCTGCGGTAGAATCCGCACATCCCTAAAAACCGCATGATGGATTTGCGGTCAGTTGGCTGGGGAAAGGCGGTGATGGTCTCCACGTTAGCTTCCTTGGGACGTGCAGTACCCTGACCCACCACATGGCCAAGGTAGGTCACTGATCCACGTCCAAAGCAGGACTTGGCTAGGTTGATGGTGAATCCAGCAGCAGCCAAGCGCTCCATCAGCCCGTCCAGTCTGGAAAGATGATCCTCCCAAGTATCTGAAATAATCACGATGTCATCTAAGTAAGTGTCTACCCCTTCTAAATCCTGAATAGTATATGACATGACTCTTTGAAATGTGGCAGGAGCATTCATCATGCCAAAAGGCATGACTCTATATTGGAAGAGCCCAAAAGGAGTGGTGAAAGCCGAGATGATTTTAGCTCTATCGATCATCCCAATTTGGTAATACCCCTTCTGCAAGTCTATGGTTGAAACTACCTTAGCAGCCCCTACTTTATCTATTAGGTCATCAATTCTAGGTAGTGGATATGCATCAGGGACTGTCACTGCATTTACTTTCCTGTAATCAGTACACAGCCTACTACTACCGTCTGGTTTTGGGACTAATAAAGAGGGTGACGCCCAAGGGGAATGACTTGGTTCCACTAAGGACTTCTCCAACATAAAGTCAATTTCCTTTCTCATGATCTCTTGCTTCTGAGGGTTTAGTCTGTATGGTGATTGTTTGATAGGTCTTACTTCTGGTGAGGTCAAGATAACATCGTGATGATGGTCCTTGCAAAAGCCAGGGACATCCAATGTGACTGAAGGGTAACTTACAAGCAATTTCCTAAGATCATCTCTACGTGATGGCGACATGTCCGACAAATATTGATCTAAGGTACATAATAGTTCGCTGTTCTTTGGGCTTCCACAAGGTGAAGGAAGATCACCAAACTCAATCACATCAGAGTCTCCTACCTTTTACAATTCCCACGAGTCTGGTACAGAATGTGGTACAGTATTTACAGCTAGTATTGGGGTATTCTCCTCAAGCGGCCTTTCTATGTACGCCTTCATCTGGTTTAAGTGAACAATCCTTTGATCCTTCCTTCGATCAGGAGTGCGAACATAGTTTAGCTTTGAAAGTTTCTGAGAGACTACATATGGGCCACAAAATTTGCTTTTTAATGGACTCCCAGGAATGGGCAGGAAGAGAAGGACTTTGTCTCCAGGACTAAATGTTCTACTTTCAGACTTGCGATCGTAGTGGGTTTTCATTCTTGACTGACTCGCCTCAAGGTTGGCCAGTGCTAGCGCTCTTACATTTGACATCTGAAGTTTTAACTCATTGATGTACTCTGCAACTGTGCGAGAAGGATGATCAGATACTTCCACAAACCAAGAATCTTTCAAGACCTTTAGAGGGCCTCTGATCTGACGCCCATATAGCAACTCAAAAGGAGAGTATCCTAGTGACTCTTGAGGGCACTCTCTAACGGCAAAAAGAAGCCAGTCAATGTTGGCATCCCACTCTTTCTCAGTCTCAAAACAAAACTTTTTTATCATGGATTTCAGAGATTGATGATGGCGTTCCAGGCAACCCTGGGTCTGAGGTCTGTACGCAGTGGCTATCTTCTTATCTACCTCTAACTCCCTCAGTACTGCTTTCATTAGATTACTTGTAAAATTTGACCCCTGATCACTCTGAATTTCTTTAGGAATGCCTACTTTTGTGAAAAGATGCAACAGATGGGACACAATAGTCTTAGCCTTGATATCTTTTAAAGGGAAAGCCTCAGGATACCTAGTTGCAGCACACATTACGGTAAGTAGATACTGGTTCCCTTTCTTAGTTTTGGGAAGAGGCCCTACACAATCAATTACTATTTTCTCAAAGGGCTCTGTAGTGACAGGGATAGGAGCAAGTGGAGCTTTAGGGATGGTCTCATTTGGCTTTCCTACTATCTGGCAAGTGTGACAAGACTTTACAAATTTGGTTACATCTTTTTTCATGTTAGGCCAAAAGAAATGAGCTAGGATCTTTCTGTATGTATTTCTCTGTCCCAAATGACCAGAGTTTCCGTCATGAGCTAATCCCATTACAGCAGATCTGATGGAGGTAGGGATGATTACCTGATGTACTATAGACCAAGTATCTGAGTCAGGCCTATCAGGTGGGTGAAAACTACGCATAAGGACCCCTTTGTGATAGTAGATGTTAGGGTTTTTCCCATTTATGGGTTTGTCATCAGCAATGTGCCTGAGCTTAGCAAGTGAAGTGTCTGCCTCTTGAGCTTGTATGAGGTTTTCCCTAGACATGATCTGGGTGAACAAGGTATCCTGACCTGAGGGTGAGAGAGTGTCATTAGACACTGCAGCAGTTTGTGAACGGGTGACAGCGCAAACCGGGATAATATGTGGTTTCTCCTGATCTAGCTTTGCAGTAGGACTGTATAACATGGGTTTGTCTCTCACCATCATGTCAGGAATCATCCCATGTCCAGCCAAGTCATTTCCTAAAAGGAAAGTTACCCCCGGAATAGGAAGATCTGTATCCAAGACGGCTACTCTAACTGACCCCTGGATCAGGTCACTGCCTATCTGTATATCAGCCATGTCTGCAGTATGACCAGAGCTTAAAGATTTAAGTGTAACTTTTCCCCCAGTGTAGTGGTTCTCAACTGAAGGCAAGGCAGTCTTACACAACAAGCTTTGGGCTGATCCAGTGTCTCTTAAGATGGTAACTGGGTAAGTCTGTGGGTCATCTGGAAGAGAGACAGTACCAGGTACCTTAAAGGCAGAAAAAGGATCAGAAGAGGCATTCTGGGTATGTATACATGTTATAGGTGCCCCAGAAGGTTTTGTTTGTTTTTGAGGTCTTTGAGAAGTGGCAAGTGTGAGTTTGTATGCAGCAGAGGTCTTACACTTAGGATGTGTACACTGCATGATGTTATGCCCTGTCTGTTTACAATATGAACAGAAATCTTCAGACTTTCCTTGACTTTGAGATGGGCTTTTGGGAGCATTTGTTTGCGACATGACCTTAGACACAGGGTTATAGCTTGAGGAGAATCTCACATTTGGGGTTTTTGTCCTATCATAGCTTGGTACAACCCTATGGATTAAAGCATAGCTGTCAGCTAATTGAGCAGCCTTGGTAAGGTCATTCACTCCCTTCTCCTCTATATATACTAGCATACTGGGCGGTAACCTACGCTTCCACTCCTCTAGAACAGCAAGGTTAACTAACTCTGTGAAGGTGGTGACTTTTTTAGCAGCTAACCATTTTTTAAGCATCCGTAGTTTATCCATGGCAAACTCCAAAAATGTATGTTTTTCTGGCTTGATGTAGTTCCGAAAAGTTCTACGGTAATGATCAGCAGTGATAGCATAAGCATCTAATATAGCGCTCTTTACAAAGTCATAGTCATTAACGTCCTCCAGGTGATTGAAAGTTTTCTGAGCTCTTCCTACGAGTTTGGGTTGGAGAAGCCATGGCCATTCCTCTTTTGGCCATTTAAGGTGTTCAGCAGTTTTCTCAAACGTGGAGAAAGATTTCTCTGGGTCACTCTCGTCAAAGGGTGGTACTAGGGAGATGTTTTTAGATAGTTGGAATCTTGGCTTCTGGGCTTCCATTTCGGTCTTCTGCAACTGTAATTTCTCTTCTTTGAGGCGTTTTGTTTCTTCCAAGTTTTGAATTTTAGCAATTTCTAGTTCTCTGTCTTTCTCTTTCTCCCGTTGTTGTGTCTCAAGTTTCAAGAGTTCTAGTTGCCGATCTTTCTCTTTCTCCTGAACCTCGTGCAGAAGCTGCTGCCGAAACTTCTCCCTTTCAAAATCTAGTCTGTCTTCTGACCACGGCTCAGGAGATGGAGAGTGTTTCCCCTGGGAGTTTTCCTGTATGGTACTCTGGGAATCTTCATCATTATCAGCCATTATCATTGAACTACTCATGGGAGTAAGTGAATCTACAGCTTCAGCAGGTAAGATTTCTCTATTTGTCAGTTCTTCTATGACTGTGTTTTTCAGGATTTCCTTAGTGTGTGAACTCTCATAGCTTATGTCAAAGGAATAAGCTATAAACTTCCAATCATCCTTGGAGATCACCTGACCTTTAAGTTTGTCTATAGAGGGCTCTCGACAAAATTGTTTAGCATTAAACTTTGCCATTTTGATTTTAATTAGGACTAGATGAGGTAGAGAAGATTACCGCTCAATTTATACTAGACTGACAGCTAATGTATAGAGGATGGGGTTACTATAGCTTCACTGGTTGTATAATATAAAGACTGGAATGAACGGCAATATTGACTAATATGGACTTGCTTTATAGTTACCGGTAATGGTAGATTACTAACCCTGGATAACCATTAACAAGTGCATACTATATGGACTAGGGATATTCCTAGTAGAGACGGGTTACCTAATAGTCAGGTTGACACTAATATCCCAAATCAATATGATTAGTGTGAGTAACTCCCACCTGTTGAGCGAACTATGGTCGACAACAACAGGAGGGTTGATAAGTAAGGACGACAGACAAGAACCTGACCATTAGTGAACCTCGTGAGACACGATCCCTTTATATCGAAACTAAAGGAAGAAGGCATGAGATTTATGTGCGTTAGGAGATCCTACTTCTAGTTACAGATATATGTTAGGTGATCGTGGATGGTCTCCTATAGTTTTGATTTGCTATAAAAGACGAGTTTAACTGGTCATTCCTATTCTGAAGAGATTCTACTTAAAGAGGGGTGACTCAGATAGGTGACCGATGTGCGAAAACGCTAATTTCGTCACATGAAAGATTAAGAGATTGATACACAATGTCCACCACCGTCTGCCTAGTGTTAATGAACATGGATGAATATGAGGATTTGAGATGACGAGTGATCCTGACTATCTCGTAAACCACAGAACTTCCCCAACTTATGACCAACCTGAGCTATTACCTCTAAAATGCACAAACCGACTAAAGGGAAAGGAATGTATTTAAGCATCAGGAGTAATATAATAATTCAGGCTAAAGATATCGTGACGTAAAGATAAATAATTAAATTTATGAATTTACTATGAACATTAGAAAACCCAATTCATATAATGAAGTGCAGAGATTAATCAGAAAAGATCCCGGACAGGCCCCCAATATGTTACAACCCAAAGTTTGGAGAGACTAGTGGAACTAGCTTAGTTAAAGATTTGGCCCCGAAGGAGTCTTCAGGTTGAACACAAAGACTGAACTTTAGTTTAAGGGTGTTCAGTATGGATAAGTACTTTTATTAATTTAGTACTTGTATTCTTCTTCTTGATATTTATATGTGCAGTTTGCTCGGAGTATTTCAGATCTCCAGATTACTGCACAGGCATAGAGTTGCTTGCTGAGGGGAAGGGAAGTTTGTTAGTTGAAAGGGACTTGTATTTAAGGTAAAGTCTCTGTAAGAGTAGTTCTCGTATTTTAATATTTATTACTAGGATGATATTTTAATTTAAGAGTTGTTCTCGTATTTTTAATCAGATTTCAAAGTAGTCTTCTGGATATTATATAGGGTTAATCTTCCTCACTTCATTTAATCATTTGGGTATAAATATATATGGATAAGAAAAGAATACACAATTTTTGTTAATATAATAAAATCAAGTTTAAGTAATATAACAAAACCATTATGTATTATATAATTATAATTTAAAGTTATAAAACAAAATAAAACAAATACAATGGTAATTAATATTAATGCAAAATATTTAATTTATACAAAATGAAAACAAAAAGAAAATGAAAATGAAAATATAAGTTATAGTCACGATATCTCCCGTAGTCAAACCGAAGGGGGGTAGTTCCTGGAGTTTTAAAACAACGCTTTCTAGAAGCGATATTCCCGAGAACGTTGCACCGAGAAAGTCTAAGATAACACTGACCCCACTCATTATTCCCGTCCCGTCATTGACTACGGTAGATTTAATGTGACCAGAAAAGAAACATCCACCCCCTGGTGTTCATGAGCAGAGATAGCATTGAACTTTAATTTGAATTACATATTTATTGAGTGAGACTTCGAAACTCTGCTCGATCAAAATGAGAGGGATAGAAGTAAGAAGGATATTGGGATGCGAAGTTTCGGGCCTCTGTTGGTTTGGTTGCTTGAAGCCCCGACCCCGATCTCAGACTGGTTGATGCGTTTGAAGGGTGGAAGTGAACCCGTACAGTCAGAGCCTACAGGTCCGTGACAACGTTCACCTTCAGTTTCCTCCTTCCACAAACCACACCAAACTCTTTGACTACCCGCTGCAGTTTCTCATCAGAATCCGCCACCAATGCTGTGTCATCAGCGAACAGCAACTGATTCAACTCCCAATCTCTACCATTCTTTCCTACTAAACCCAATCCTCTTCCCATAGTTCTCCTTTTCACCTCCCTCACCACACCATCCATAAACATATTAAACAGCCATGGTGACATTACACAACCCTGTCGCAAACCTACCTTTACCTCAAACCATTCACTCAACTCACCATTTCCTACTCTCACACGTGCTCTGCTCCCTTCATAAAAACTCTTAACTGCTTCTAACAAATTTCCTCCAATTTCATAAATCCTTAACACCTTCCACATTGCTTCACGGTCCACACGATCATATGCTTTTTCCAAGTCCATAAAAGCCCAAAATATCTCCTTATGCTTCTCTAAATACTTCTCGCATAACTGTCTTACTGCAAACATCTGATCCACGCACCCTCTTCCCCTCCTAAAACCGCACTGTTCTTCTCCTATTGCAACTTCCGTACACTTTATTATCCTCTCTATCAACACCCTGCCATACAGCTTTCCAACCACTGACAATAAACTAATACCTCTATAACTTGAACACTCCTGCCGATCTCCCTTCCCCTTGTACAACGGCACAATACATGCACTCGACATACATCGGTATCACACGACATATTTTATTGTCAACAGTTGGTGATCAACATTTTTTCTGGCAACATTTCTGGAATATTTTGCTCTGGTATCGGTAAGTAGACTGTTGGTAGATGAATTTAGGTCACCGAAAAATACTAAATATTGACCTCATAAGCTTCCAGACCAGTACTAGAGAATATATTTTAAATAAGTAACTACATTATCCTGTATGTAGTTTTATGTATGAGTGTTAACCAAAGTATGAATGAATGAACACTTTTATTGTATCATTGCATTAATTTTTAACTGGGCACCAAGTGAGAATACGTTCTTCTAATTGGTTGTACCCAGTATAAGTATGTTTCAAATAAATAAATAATGTTGAAGGAAAAAGCGCTCGTGTGATACCGGCTTTGTTTCTATCCTTTTCTCTCTTTCTCCGGCTTGTATCCATTCGGCCCCATTCAGCCTACTCTTTTAAGCCAGCATATATATATTTGTGGGTGGATGGGACTCGTTAGCCTTGGTCGGCAACTCATCTAGGGGAGACAACCTTATACAAATCCGGGTGGATGGGACTCGTCAGCCTTGGTTGGCAACCTGTCTAGGGGAGTAAACCTGATACAAATCCGTACTGCTTACCTAAGGGTAAGGCAGGTTAGTGGATGGATTAGCCGGACACCACTGTAGAAAAATAGTGCTAACAAGATACACAGAGGGCCTCGGAGTCGGACGGATCCTGAATTGAGTGGTCAATCCTGTAAGTCCTTCACTAAACTGGCTCGGGTTGTCCCTCTCACAGGGAATAGGTCCGCTTGGGGGCATTCTGTGTATGGCCACCCTCGTAAGGGGAGTAAGGCGTCTGGCAATAGATAGATAGATAGATATATATTTTTGTTTTGACAGCAAGCTAAATTTGTACATTTTTCGATAGAAAAATTTCTCCGGCGAAGCCGGATTTCTCCATACAATGCTGGCTCGCTATCGCTCGCCAGGAAGAAATCGAAACCTGGATGGGGATAAACGTCTTAAAACAGTTGTCTGAATGGGGCCGAATGGATACAAACCAGGGAAAGAGAGAAAAGGAGGGAAAGATAAAAAAAAAATCCGGTGACCCCCCTTAACTCGGCAGCTGTGCAGCCCCTGTAGTATACACCATACCTCTGTGTGTAGGCATTTTGATTCATTCCTCACTAAAATCGTTAATTTACCTTAAATATAATTAATACTTATCCATATTCGCCTATTTTAAGTTTAATATGAAGATAGTAACATGTGACAACAATAAAACAAGTGGGAATAGTGTTTGGGGGGTGACAAACACGAAATATTACCAAGCGGTTCGTTCATGGAGTTGACAGAGAGAGAGAGAGAGAGAGAGACAACAACCTAGCTTCACGAGCTCTGGAGAGAGACTGGAGGTAGTGGGGCTTGTTTCTCTCTCTCTCCTCACTCCACCTCCCTCCCTTTCGACCTTGAAACCATGTAGGAAGTGTTGGCGCCATAAATAAACCAATAATCACAGGAATAAGAGAAAAATAGGTGATAAATAAAGGGGTGGGGAAGGGGGGGGGGAAGGAGGGGACTTTGACACATGTGAAGGAGTGATTGGAGGTATGGAGGGGAATGATCTCACTTAAACACCATTTTTTTTTTTAAAGTGCCACTGGCATGTTTTACGTGTTTTTTTTATTAGGCCTAGGATCTTAGAGTATCCCCGCAGTCGCCCAGTAAAACCTCTTTAAGAGTCTCCCCGCAGCTGCCGGGTTAAGGAAATGACTGGTGGGCGAAACACCTATTACCCCTCCCGCTTAAAGGGGGTAGTACTCGCTTCTTATGGACCCCCTTCTCCCTCATGTTCAGCCTATTAGATTTGAGATTTTAAGACGTTCGTTCCATTAGATTGTCGATTTTAAGACCTTTCGCCCCATTTCTTTGTCAATATTAAGACCTTTTGTGCCATTTAGGCATATTTTTTTTTCCTGGTGAGCGATAGCGAGCCTGTGAATTTAGAAGGAAACGGCCTTCGACCGTGACATTTTTCTACCGAAAAATTTACGAATATATCTTGAAAGGGGGTCTAGGGGTGCTATTTAAAGCTTGATGGGGGTCTAGCGAGGAAACTCAAAAATAAATAAATATACATAAATACACAGTAAAAAAAAAAAAACAGCGCTACCCCCTAAATATATATTTTGAACTTTCATTTTACGTTTCCTAATGAGTAGACTGAAAAAAATCCAGATAAAATTTAGCCATGCTACAATATATTCATGGTGGATAAGTGGCGAGAAAAATGTGTGAATGTCTTCGCCTTCCTCGATTTGTTCCCCTACTGCCCTTCCCTATCTATCTTGACTCGTTTAGTTATATATCTTGATCGAATCCTTCGGGCCAGCCCTATGAGAGTTCTTTTATGGAGCTCAGTGGTCTGGTTAAACTAATATAAAAAAAAAAAAAAAAAAATAGCACGAGGGAGTTTAATGTTGACATTCATGAGGAATATGCAAATGTATCCTTTCGCCTTCTCTGTATGGTGACTGAACAAATATGGGAGTCTGAGATTATGAATACATTACAATATTATTCGCCTGCGCATAATTTAGGTTGATATTTTTTAACTTTTTATTTATTTATGCATTATTTATTTATTTATTTATTTATGCATTATTTATTTATTTATTTATTTATTTATTTATTTATTTATTTCTCTTTTTTTTTCCTTCCTCCCTAGACACCCATAACACTTAAAAATTACCCCCAAGACCCCCTTTCGACATAGATGTGTACCTTTTTCGATAGAAAAGTACCCGGGCCGAAGGCCGTTTCCTCCTAATTTGCAGGCTTGCTATCGTTTGACAGGAAAAATCAACTCCTAAATGGCACTAAGGGTCCTGAAATAGCCAAGCTAATGGGGCGAATGCCTTAGGATTTCAAAACTAATGGGGCCAAGCATGAGGGAGAAGGGGAGGGCCCAGAAAATCGCCCAAACCTGCCCTTAATGACTCAGTTATCATGTTCCGTAAATAATACTACTATCTTCCTCGCCTTATCAGGTTGGTTATCATGGCTGGCATCACTTGCGAATTTCACCACTACCCTTATCTTTACTACGTTACCACTTATTTACTCCAAAATAGTCTTCTCTCACTCACTCACTAACTCTCACTCTCTCTCTTTCTTTCTCACTCACTCACTCTCACTCTCACTCTGTCTCTCGTGTGTGTGTGAGAGAGAGAGAGAGAGAGAGAGAGTATTGGATGTGTGGGTGGTCATATCACATCAGTATGTCGCTCCTCATCTCTCCATCTGCCATCACTTCTATCACCTCTCTCTCTCTCTTATCTCTCTCTTTATATATATATATATATATATATATTTTTTTTTTTAATATTCACTTCTGTCTTCTCTCGATTTCTACTTCGCTTCTTTCACCTTATTCAATGTTATACTGGGTACCTCAACATATACAGTATAGGTAGTTCGTTCTACAGGATGTTTTTTCTTCTATTTACTTATTGCTGTATGTTTTTTTAATATTCTGTATAATTATCTGTGTGCACTTTTTCCTGCACTATAGTGTGTGTGTGTGTGTGTGTGTGTGTTATTCACTTGCTTGTTTCGTCAAGGGGAATCCACGCAATGCGAGCTAAGCTCATTATTATCGCGCCTCCTTAACTGGGAATGTATTGCGTGAAATGCATGTTGTGTTTATGTATCGTTGGAATGGCTGTGGATGTGTGTGTAGTCTGTATTTTAGCCAATTGGCGACATCTGGAAACGAAGGCTTAGGGTTAATCTGTATGGTACCATTCTCACTACGGTACCAGTCTCACCCGAAGGCTTAGGTTGACCAGTAGCTTAGGTGAACCATATGATGCCCATCTCGCCTTGTACCATTTTTGCCAACCCCAGATGGGACGTCACAACGTCGTCCACTTATTCCAGGTACCTATTTACAGCTAGGTGAACTGAGGCTAACACATGAAAGGAGACAAGCCCAATTTGTCTCCGCCCGGCCGGGGGATTGAACCCCCGATCCCTCGTGTGTGAGACGAGAGCGCTACCTACTAGGCTACGGGCTGTGTGTGTGTGTGTGTGTGTGTGTGTGTGTGTGTGTGTGTGTGTGTGTGTGTGTGTGTGTGTGTGTGTGTGTGTGTGTGTGTGTGTGTGTGTGTGTGTGTGTGTGTGTGTGTGTGTGTTTTCCCTCTCTGTCACACTCACTCACACACACACTCTCTCTCTCTCTCTCTCTCTCTCTCTCTGACCATATATGCTGTTTATTTCCCAGCCTCCCCCTATAGATCTTTTCATCTCTTTCCCTCCATCACCAAGGCGACAAATCTCCCGGCAACTCCATCAAGGAAAATCAAAGACCACTGATTGGCAACAGCGGGTGATTAATCGAGTCTACAGCAAAGGCACCACATTTTTTCTCCCTTCCTCCCGGCCAATATCGCATTTTTGTACACGAGTCGGCAGTATAAAAGCCACAGGACTTTATTTACCGCCATAATATACCAAGCTCGGGTGTTTCCTAGTGCAAAAACCGCCGAAAACTGCCCGGAAATGACGCAAAAAGTATTGAAATTGGATGGGCAGATATGTTTATTTATATTGGGTGAGGCTCCGTGGCTAGCTGGCTCACTGTTGACACCATCTCACTACATTTCGTAGATTTTTCTTTTATTTAACAGCGACTATCGGTTCAAAACACACAAAAGTAGTGAATAATCTATGTCAAATGAGTTATACCTTACTTATCAATGTGTTAATAATACATAGTGTTGAAGTTAAACAGTTATATAGTTAAATTAGAGGGATTATTGAGGTTTATAGGTGGGTTCTGAATCACTTTGCTTCGCTCACTCTAGGCCGAGCAGCCAAGCGTTAATGCGATGGGTTCCCGGGTTTAAAGAAGAGATTAGTTCATCAAGGCAAGATAAATAGAGGTAGTGTTTGTTTGTGCCTGCCCGTGCTTGCTAATTTCGGGTTTTTGATGTATGTTGGCAAGTTTGGGTAATTGGGTAGCGAGGAATTTTATACGCAGAGACACGGGAGGGATGAATGATTTGGCTCCGGTGATGAGATGGGTGATAGTGATGAGTTTGATTATGATGATGATATGAGTGATGATTGAGAACACTATAACAAGAACTGGGTGGTGATGGTGATGAGTTTAATAATGATGATGATGATATGAGTGATGATTGAGGACACTATAACAAGACCTGGATAGTGATTGTGATGAGTTTGATAATGATGATGATATGAGTGATGATTGAGAACACTATAACAAGAACTGGGTGGTGATGGTGATGAGTTTAATAATGATGATGATGATATGGGTGATGATTGTGGACACTGTAAAGGGAACTGGATGGTGATGGTGATGAAGTATAATAATAATAATAATAATAATAATACAAATGATTTGGCCTGGAGGATGAAATGGGTGATAGTGATGAGCCTAATGGTGGTGAATATGATGAATGTATAGTATGATGATAATGATGATAGTGGTGATTTTAATGGTGGTGAAAGTGATGAAGATGGTGGTGATGATAATGGTGATGGTGATGAGCTTAATGGTGGTGAAAGTGATGAAGATGGTGGTGATGATAATGATGATGATGATGAGCTTAATGTGGTGAAAGTGATGAAATTATAGTATAATGGTGATGGCGATGACAAATATATGGTGATTTAAAATGATAATAATGATGATACTGAATTTGATGTTGACGGTGACTGCTAATGGTGAAGCTGATGATGGAGATAATATTGACGATAGTGTGAGATGATGATGACATTTAGTGATGTTGGTTGGGGTAATGATATCAATGAAGTTGATGTGGTTATAATGTTGAGTATTTAGAGATCGAACTTGGCGATGTAATGGATGATAGTGTTGAAGGTGGGATCTTGGAGGAAGGATTTTAAAGGAGGGAGTGTCAGTGCGAGATAGTGTAGCCAACTTTCCACTCGATGTACCGTCAGAAGAATTGCCTGTCGACCTTACTGTACCTCAGAATTGCAGGTGCAGATCATAAAGATATTATTGTTCTATATTCATGAAGGATACATAAGGAAAAGCTGCCTGTAACAAGTGCCTCTCCCCCCCCCCCCCCAGGTTGAAAGAGTGATATAACTAAAATCAAGTTACGTTTGGGTAATTTAGGTGTGTTGGAAAGAAGTGTGGTGTGCTTGTTATGTGTACCGGGTAATGAAAAGAATAGTAGGAGGAGGGTGTTTGTGAGAGTTCGCTGGATTACTCTCTGCATATCTTTATTAAATATTACCATACTATCATGTAGCCAATAATTTATTTATGCATATATAGGCCTATATGCGAGGCAGGTCAAGCCAGGTGTAGGTATTGAGGAATAAACTTTTACAACGGCACCTCATATCTACTTTTCCGAAGAGGAGAGAGAGAGAGAGAGAGAGAGAGAGAGAGAGAGAGAGAGAGAGAAGAGAGAGCAGAGAGAGCTAGAGCTGGAGCTGGAGCTGGAGTGGCGTTTTGTAGTCCGTGCTGGCCAGATTCACCAGTCCCTTCCTTGCTTCACCCTCGCTTCATGTTCGCTGTATCTAACATTTCCTCCCTTTATTAAACCTCCTTGCTGGTGGTCGTCATAGTGTTGGTAGTAAATTAACCCCTTCTGTACCGGTGACGTCCTTTTGTATTGTATTCTAGCTATATTTAGAAAATTTTGTGCAGTTTTAAGAAGGATCCGTGGTAATAAAAAGGGTTAAGTGAGATAGTTCGAAGTCTGTTAATTGGTAGAGGCCCATATTACTCTGAATAACATCGTCTAATAATAACCAGAGTAAAGTTTAATATATTTGTTATTAATTTCACCACAACACCAAACACCTCCAATGAAATTAATGAAAGCATATATGTGATCCACCAGGATTCGAACCTGGGTTATCACACACAAATTTTTAGACACCTTAACCATTACACCACCAAGACGGTTAGGTAAAAGGACGGCACTGGTAAATAAAGGGTTAAGGGCGGGGGGGGGGGGGGGGGTTCTCTCTTCCGCATGTTTAGCCTCATTTGATTTGATATTTTAGGATATTCACCCCATTAGTTTTGCGATTATAAGACCTTTCATGCCATATAGATGTCGCTTTATTCCTGGCGGTGCCATTTTAGCGTCGAGTTATATCGATTTTATCAACATTACTATTTCTTGTGGACCTGTTGTGAAAGGGACCCCAGTATAGTTTCCAAGGGGGTCAGAGCTCCCTGGTGCCCCTTTTGTTGTGGCTGTTGTGAAAGGGACCCCAGTATAGTTTCCAAGGGGGTCAGAGCTCCCTGGTGCCCCTTTTGTTGTGAAAGGGACCCCAGTATAGTTTCCAAGGGGGTCAGAGCTCCCTGGTGCCCCTTTTGTTGTGGCTGTTGTGAAAGGGACCCCAGTATAGTTTCCAAGGGGGTCAGAGCTCCCTGGTGCCCCTTTTGTTGTGAAAGGGACCCCAGTATAGTTTCCAAGGGGGTCAGAGCTCCCTGGTGCCCCCTTTGTTGTGAAAGGGACCCCAGTATAGTTTCCAAGGGGGTCAGAGCTCCCTGGTGCCCCCTTTGTTGTGGCTGTTTTGAAAGGGACCCCAGTTTAGTTTCCAAGGGGGTCAGAGCTCCCTGGTGCCCCCTTTGGTGTGGCTGTTGTGAAAGGGACCCCAGTTTAGTTTCCAAGGGGGTCAGAGCTCCCTGGTGCCCCCTTTGGTGTGGCTGTTGTGAAAGGGACCCCAGTTTAGTTTCCAAGGGGGTCAGAGCTCCCTGGTGCCCCCTTTGGTGTGGCTGTTGTGAAAGGGACCCCAGTTTAGTTTCCAAGGGGGTCAGAGCTCCCTGGTGCCCCCTTTGTTGTGGCTCAGTGAACAAGGATCTCACAGGGCTCGGTCTTAGGGCACACAGATTGAGACCAAAGCCTCTGTAAATTGAACTACCGACATGGATTTACTTGGCTATTTTTATGGGTATTAGCCCGGGTGAAAGGTCTTGAGGCACTGTGCTTTGTTTTATTTAATTTGTATGTTTTCCTTTTCTTTTGTTTTCCCCAGCTTACGGTAAATTTCCATGTCTGCATCTTGATTAGGCCTACTCCGCTGTTATAAAGAGTTTGTAGTGAAATGTGTTGCTAATTATGAAAACATGGCACTAACATGAATACATTTCCATTTCTGCATCTTGATTACTCCGCTGTTATACATTTGTTGTAGCTAAATATGTTTGCTAATTTTGAAAACTTGGCACTAACATGATTAAGCAGACATGCTAGTTTCTTACTTTCCCGTTAGTTAGAGATAAATCAGTCGCTCAGTATTTCAATTAACCGTCAGCTGGAAAAAAAAAACAAACAAGTATACACGAGAATCAAAGCCAAGAGGTATAAGGGCTGTGTGCTGTAGACGTTTGTGGAGAGAGTTGTGTAATCATAACAACAAAAACAACCGCAACAGCATAACAAATGCAATACAACACACGCACGCAAACACACCTGCACCCACACCTGCACCCACACAAACGTATGTATAACTGCCTACAGTAATAAGTGGTACGGATTATGTTGAACATTTCTGATACGCTTGCGGAACATTTTGAAACGTTCCTTTAGCTCACCCAGTAAGAATCATTGTTTTCCCTCAATCAATGTTGACTGTTCAAAATGTAGCATAGAGTAGTAGTGTAATGTACAGTCGCGCTAATAAGTGATGTCTCGTCACCAAATATGTTTTGATCAATAACTGGTATCAGCAATAATTATAAAACTTTATTTATTCGTTTCGAGTGAGATATACAAACATGATCCTACCGTTACCCACCCTATTCAACATCTGGCAGACACCAATACAACACAGAGCGAGCCAAACGTAATCACAGCTGGGACATGACTTATTTGCGCGACTGTACACCTTAAGATTTAAATATATCCTGGCATTTTCTGAATCCTCGAACGGCTTAAGGGGAGACGAGTAGTTTTTTCTAGATCCCCTTCTCCCTCATATTTAGCCCCATTAGTTTTCAGATTTTAAGATGTTTGCCCCATTAGTTTGTCGATTTTAAGACCTTCCGCCCCAAATCCTTGTCAATATTAAGATCTTCCTTGCTATTTAGGTGTCGATTTTTTCCTGGCGAACGATAGTGAGCCTGTAATTTTGGAAGAACCGGCCATTTTTCTACCGAAAAAAATGTACAAATTAATCTAGTAAGGGGATCTAATGGATGTTTTTATCTTTCAAGTTTGATGGAGGTCTACGGAGGAACTAGAAAAATAATAAATAAATACAAAAATCGACCCCCTTAACCCTATCCGATGCAGGGTATGTGACAATTAATGGGTTCAAAGGTCTTAAAATCTCCAAACTAATGGACCAAACGTCTAATAATCTGAAAACTAATGGGGTAAACATGAGGGAGAAGGGGGACCTTAAAAGTGAACCATTCCCCCTTAAACCTTTCCGATGCAGGGTGTGTGACGCCGCCTTTGCTCCTATTATGCCCAGTTCTTTAAGGACCCCCTTCTCCCTCATGTTTAGCATATATGTTTTGAGGTTTTAATACGTTCGTTCCGTTAGTTTGGCGATTTTGAGAAATTTCGCCTCATTTTTGTTGTCAATATCAAGACTTTTCGTGCCCTTTAGGTATCGATTTTTTCCTGGCGAGTGATAGCAAGCTTCTAATTTTAGAAGGAACCGGCTTTCGGCCGGGAAATTTTTCTACTGAAAAACGTACACATTTATCTTGAAAGGGAGTGTTTTTCTAAGCTTGATGGAGGTCTGGTGAGGAAACTCAAAAATAGATAGATAAATAATGATATAGACCAAAAACCAAGCACTACCTCCTTAACCTGAAAGTGAGCAGTGTTTTAAAGCCTCTTTTACCCAGGCATGGAACTCTTAAGGGGAGATTTCCACCTGGAGGATTTTTTCCTGAACCTCTTTCTCCCTCATGTTTAGCCCCATTGCTTGTGAGATTTAAAGACGCTTGCCCCATTAGTTTGGCGATTTTAAGAACCCTCGCCCCATTTCTGTCAATTTTAAGACCATTCGTGCCATTTAGGTGTCGATTTTTTCCTGGCGAGCAATAGCGAGCCTGTAATTTAAGGGGAACCGGCCTTCGGCCGGGAAATTTTTCTACCGAAAAATGTACAAATTTATCTTGAAAGGGGGTCAAGGGGGAGTAATTTTAACCTTGATGGAAGTCTAGGGAATCAAGTCCTGTGACCGGAGTCCCTTTAATCTCGGTGTCCAGGAATATTCGGAAGCAAATGTACCGTATTTTTTCATTTTTCTAAGCCTTTACGTAATATGACGCTTTTTTCTTTATATTTTGGCTATCATTAGATGATTTATTTTCAGCTTAGAGAGGGCATAGTGTTGGTGGTGTAATGGTTTAGATGCTTATGTTCTAGGCGTGGTGTCCCGAGTTCGAATCGCGGGAGGACCATAATATGCTTTTATTAGTTTATTCAAGTACATTGGGGTTTGTAATTGATGATTAATGTTAAGAACGGGGTGTTACTTAATACACGAGTTATATACTTCTATATATTTTTTAATATATTTTTAAACTCTCACAGATTCTTTAAAAAAATGCCTAAAGTCGTATATTGATGGTCATAAGTGAAAAACAAAACAATTGTTTTTAGAAAACTGAATGAGTTATTAATCACTAGTTATAATCGGCCTTATATTTTGTCTCTAATCCACATGACAAGTACGAAAATATACACACCCAAATAATGTACAGTCGGCCTAATAAATGATGTCTCGGCATCAAGGATATTTTTTTCTATAATGCGTATCAGCAATATCTAAACAAGATTTCTTCATTTCGAGTGAGATATACAAACATGTTCCTACACTCACCCACACTATAAAACATCTGACAGACATTAATACAGCACAGAGCGAGCCAAACGTAATGCCAGCTGAGACATGATTTATTAGGTCTCGTACCGTACTCTTCATATGACATGCTGATCAATATACATCAAAGGTAATTTATTATTCCGGGTATGATAAACCTGTATGATTAACCTGTATGATAAACCCGTATGATAGACCCGTATGATAGACCCGTATGATAAACCTGTATGATTAACCTGTATGATAAACCCGTATGATAGACCCGTATGATAGACCCGTATGATAGACCCGTATGATAGACCTGTATGATAAACCTGTAGGAT
Source organism: Lithodes maja (assembly GCA_037953745.1). Taxonomy (NCBI): domain Eukaryota; kingdom Metazoa; phylum Arthropoda; class Malacostraca; order Decapoda; family Lithodidae; genus Lithodes; species Lithodes maja. The sequence continues at coordinate 29,609 of JBAKBP010015523.1, forward strand.
AAACCTGTAGGATAAACCTGTATGATAAACCTGTATGATAAACCTGTATGATAAACCCGTATGATAGACCTGTATGATAGACCTGTATGATAATCCTGTATGATAATCCTGTATGATAATCCCGTATGATAAACCCGTATGATAGACCCGTATGATAAACCTGTATGATAAACCTGTATGATAAATCCGTATGATAGACCCGTATGATAGACCTGTATGATAATCCTGTATGATAATCCCGTAGGATAATCCTGTATGATAATCCCGTATGATAAACCCGTACGATAAACCCGTATGATAAACCTGTTGTTCTGTATCGATGGTCGGGTGTTTCATAAATGGCTTATTAATAATGGGTGGCGTTGATGGTCGGGCTAATATCATTATTGGATCACATTTCATTTATTAGGCCGCATTAGATCTGCTTTACGGCAATTACTGGAAATGGAGGCTGATCCGTCCTGTGATCCGAGCCATACCGGTCGCCAGGAAGGATCGTACGTACACATATGTCTACAAAACTAGCTATACGTACACACATGTCTACATAACTAGGTATACGTACACACATGTCTACATAACTAGGTATACGTACACACATGTCTACATAACTAGGTATACGTACACACATGTCTACATAACTAGGTATACGTACACACATGTCTACATAACTAGGTATACGTACACACATGTCTACATAACTAGGTATACATACACACATGTCTACATAACTAGGTATACGTACACACATGTCTACATAACTAGGTATACGTACACACATGTCTACATGACTAGGTATACGTACACACATGTCTACATAACTAGGTATACGTACACACATGTCTACATGACTAGGTATACGTACACACATGTCTACATGACTAGGTATACGTACACACATGTCTACATAACTAGGTATACGTACACACATGTCTACATAACTAGGTATACGTACACACGTCTACATAACTAGGTATACGTACACACATGTCTACATAACTAGGTATACGTACACACATGTCTACATAACTAGGTATACGTACACACATGTCTACATAACTAGGTATACATACACACATGTCTACATAACTAGGTATACGTACACACATGTCTACATAACTAGGTATACGTACACACATGTCTACATAACTAGGTATACGTACACACATGTCTACATGAGTAGGTATACGTACACACATGTCTACATAACTAGGTATACGTACACACATGTCTACATAACTAGGTATACATACACATATGATCCGTCCATTTCGTAATTGTATGCACCATGTATACTGTACACTCCGGATCTATGCCTGCACTAGAAATGGTATCGATCCCAAACTAGATAATACAGTGCTAATCCTTCAGAGAATGGCTATATCGCTTTTAGGATTCAATGGGTGTATACGTATTTTTGTTGGTGAGTATACATATCATTATTACGTAGTTAACTCCAATATATATTACATGAACTATTTTGTAAGCTTCGTAACCATCTCGGCGAACAATACGAAGCGTTTGGATCCTGCTGAAGTATTGTTGTCTCGTTTGCATTCAGTCCAGTGTCATCCCGTGTCCACAGAATACAGAAGGGAACTATGCATGAGCGTTTACACATTGATATATGCCTACATCAAGCCAGCGATTCACCCGTCCACCCATCCTTCCATTTATACAGGCATTTCGACCACGTCATGGTCGAAAATCACGGCCTATCTCCAGTATTTCAAATCTGGTTATATCTCTAGTTGATAGTGATAACATTGCCTTGAGGAGAGGTATATGGATTTTTTTTTTCTGGACCCCCTTCTTCCTCATGTTTAGCCCCATTAGTTATGAGGTTTTAAGACTTTCGACTCATTAGTTTGGCAGTTATAAAAAAATTCGCCCCATTTCGTTGTCAATATGCCTTTCGTGCCATTAACGTGTCAAGTTTGTTCCTGGCGAGCGATAGTGAGCCTGTGATGTAATAGAAATCGGCCTTCGCCAAAACGGCCTTCGGCCGGGATATTTTTTCTATCTAAAAACTCACAAATTGTTCTCGAAGGAGGGTTGTGTGTGTGTGTGTGTGTGTGTGTGTGTGTGTGTGTGTGTGTGTGTGTGTGTGTGTGTGTGTGTGTGTGTGTGTGTGTGTGTGTGTGTGTGTGTGTGTGTGTGTGTGTGTGTGTGTGTGTGTGTGTGTGTGTGTGTGTGTGTGTGTGTGTGTGTGTGTGTGTGTGTGTGTTACTCAGTTACTTGTTCGTCAAGGGGAATCCACGCAATGCGAGCTAAGCTCATTATTATCGCGCCTCCTTAACTGGGAATGTATTGCGTGAAATGAATGTTAAGTGTTTTATGTACTGTTGGAATGGCTGTGGATGTGTGTGTAGTCTGTATTTAGCCAATTGGCGACAACGGAAATGAAGGCTTAGGGTGGATCTGTATGGTACCATTCTCACTATGGACGGTACCGTCTCGCCCGAAGGCTTAGGTAGCCATCAGCTTAGGTGAACCATATGATACCCATCTCGCCTTGTACCATTTTTGCCAACCCCAGATGGGACGTCACAACGTCGTCCACTTATTCCAGGTACCTATTTACAGCTAGGTGAACTGAGGCTAACACATGAAAGGAGACAAGCCCAATTTGTCTCCGCCCGGCCGGGGGATTGAACCCCCGACCCCTCGTGTGTGAGACGAGAGCTCTACCTACTAGACTACGGGCTGTGTGTGTGTGTGTGTGTGTGTGTGTGTGTGTGTGTGTGTGTGCGCTTACACTAGTTGTATTTGCGGGAGTGAGCATGCTCGTTAATTCCCGCCTCCTAAGATATGTTTGTCATACCGTGCTTTGAAACTATGCACTGATGGTGCAGACACTACTTCGGCTGGCAATTTGTTCCACCCACTAATCGAGTTGGTAGGAAATCTTTTACTTTTCAGATCAGATTTACTATTAAGCACTTTTAGTTTGTAGCTGTGACCTCTTGTTCTCTCGCCTCCATCCCTCTCTATGAAGTTTTCTTGGTCGATTTTGTCAATACCTCTAACACATTTATATATCTGAATTTGCTGTCCTCGTTTCCTTCTCTGTTCCAGTGTAGGTAGATTCAATCTCTCGAGCCTCTCTTGGTACTCCAAATTTTCCAAACCTGGGATCATCCTCGTAGCTGCTCTCTGTACCCTCTCAATTTTGTGGATATGTTTCTTCAAGTGAGGGGACCACACTACAGATGCATATTCCATCCTGGGTCTTATTATTGCCGTTATTATTTGTTTCATGGTGTTTTCATTAAGATAATTGAAAGACATCCTGATATTTGCCAATAGTGCTAGTGATTCTCTCACTATCTTATTTACGTGGCTTTCTGGAGACATGTTATCCCTAAATTCTATCCCCAAGTCTTTTTCTTTTTCTGCTTTGGGAATCACTTCGTTTCCTAGTTTATAATCTTTTCTAGGTCTGTACTTGCTTTTACCCATTTCTAGAGTCTTACATTTCCCTGCATTGAACTCCATATTCCATTTGATGCTCCATTCATGGATCTTTTGCAAATCTGCTTGGAGCTCAAGGCAATCCTCCTGGGTTCTGATCGTTTTAAGCAGCTTAGCATCGTCCGCAAACTCATGTAGCTTGTTAGTCCCTCAGGTAAGTCATTTACAAATATTAGAAACATGATTGGGGCTAGAACAGATCCTTGTGGTACCCCACTCGTAATTTGAGTCCAGTTTGACGATTTCCCCCTTACTGTTGTTCTCATCTGTCTTCCGCTAAGGTAGCTCTCCATCCATTTCAGCAGTTTGTCTCCTACTTTTCCCTCATGTTTTAATTTCCACAGCAATCTCTTGTGTGGAACTTTGTCAAATGCCTTTTTAAAGTCTAGGTAGGCACAGTCTACCCATCCTTCCCTCTTGTCCACTGTGTCTATTACTCTAGAGTAAAAACTCAACAAGTTGCTTACACATGATCTGCCACCTCTGAATCCAAATTGTCGGTCGGTAATTAATCTTTTGGATTCCAGGTAGTTCACCCATTTGTCCCTTATTAATCCTTCCAGAATCTTCATGAGGATGCTCAATAGTGATACAGGTCTATAGTTCAGTGGTTTATCTCTGCTTCCTCCCTTAAATATAGGAATAATGTTTGCTCTTTTCCATTCTGTAGGTACTATCCCTGTGTCCAATGATTTGGTCATTATGTCATATAACGGTATACTCAGTTCCATAGCATTTTCTTTGATAATCCAGCCTGATACTCCGTCCGGTCCAGCGGCTTTGTTTGGATCCACCTTACTCATTTTGTCTATGAGCTCTGGTCTGTTAAATGTTACTTCCGGCATTTCCTCTGTACCTATCTCATTGGTTTCTGGTGCAATGAATTCTCCTTCTTTTGTAAATACTGATGCAAAATTTCTATTTAGTTCTTCCGCAATCTCTGTATCCTCTTCTATGATTCTGTTTCCACTTTTAATCTTAACGATCGTGGCTTTTATCTTCCTTTTGCCGTTTACAAATTTGAAAAACATTTTTGGATTCTTTTCATAGTTCTCCACTATCCCTTTCTCATGGTTTGCCTCTGACCTCCTCCTCATTTCTGTGTATTTGTTTCTCTCCTCTTTATACTTTTGCCTGTTATCTTCCGAATCCCAGTTTCTCATCTTTTTCCAGGCTTTGTTTTTTGCTTCCTGTGCTTGCCTACATTCGCGGTTAAACCATACTTTGCGATTACTTTTTTTCCTTTTATTAATGTACTTAAGGACAAAAGTTCTTATACCAGTATCATAGATCTCCATGAATGCCTTGAGTTTTTTGTCTATCTCACTTTCAGATAACACCTGATCCCAATTTTGTGACTTGAAAAAATCCCGTAGTCCTACGAAATCGGTTCTGGAATACATCCAGTGATTTTCCTTGTGCCTTTCCCTTCCCTTGGGTAGATTATACTTCAATAGTAAGTCTATGTCTAGAACTGCATGGTCGCTTTTTCCTAGTGGGCATAGGTACTGAATACTTTGAACCTCCTCCTCCCTTCTTGTGAATAGAAGGTCCAATCTAGCTGGTTGATCACTTCCCCTTACTCTTGTTGACTCTTTTACATGTTGGTATATAGAATTTTCCATGGCCATACTTAAAAATTCATAGCTCCAACTTTCCTCCCCTGCTCCGGCTTCAAGATCTTCCCAATTCACTTCCTTGCAGTTAAAGTCCCCACACATGACTATTTCATCCTTTGAAGCCAAGATATTTCCTAGCACACTAATTGTTTCCTTACGCATTAGGCTATGCTCCTCCTTACCCCATGTCTTCGTCTTGGGAGGTACATACGCTACTATCACCACTATTTTTTCGTTTCCACCAATCTCTATTGCTAAAACTTCTGCTGTTGAAGTTACTAGTTTTATCTCAGACACAATCAAATCTTTCCTAGTAAGGATGCACACGCCACCTCCATGTCGAAATTTGCTGTCCCTCCTCCAAATCCTGTATTCAGACCATCCTAGCAAATTTATATCGAGGTCTTCTCTTAGTTTTGTCTCAGTGAGACATACTATTTCTGGTTTCTTAGTATTGAGTAAGTCTGTTAGTTCTAGTTTCTTAGAGATTAGCCCATCGACATTGCTATATAGAATCCTTATACTTTCTAGTCCCCCATTACCTGCTCCAAGCCCCTTAACTGCGGCGGTCTGTTCCCTACCCTCTTTTACTTTTAGTTTCTTTTTACCGAAAGTTTCATAATCTTCCCCTTTCTTACTCCGTAACAAAACTTATTCTTTTCTTGTTCTGTCCTCTTGCTATTTTCCTCCTTGGCGGTTTTCCTTAGTTCAGCCTCCTTCTTTCTCTCTTCTTCTGGTAAGTCTCGCCTGATGTAGATTTTGTCCTTACCCTCTAACCCTTTTAGCCTAGCCGCTACTGCCATGATTTCATCACATGTCCTTCTTGACTTAAATTCGATTTTTACCAGTCTATTGTATTCCTTTGTATATTTTCCTAGCCTAAAAATGTCTGATATTTCCTCCTTCCAGGTGTCCTCCTCATCTTTAATAGATTCCAGAATCTTGTTGATGCGACCTTCATCCTGTTCTTTTCGTTTTGTCCAGTCTAGTTCCTCCTTTTCTTCCACCCCTGATATTATGAGGCAGTTAGCCCTACGACTTTCTTCCTGTATGGCCTGAGAGTTTTCGTGGATGCCTTGCTTAACCATACTTTTTACCTGGTCCTTTATCCTAACATCTTGCTGTTTCTGTTCATCCAAGATCTTCCTGAATTCGTCACTGTGTGCCTTCCTTACACTGTCTAAATCTTTTACCACTAAGTCTCTAGTCATGCCCCAAGCATTTTTACCTTCAGAGATACTGGCGTCTAGCCTAGTCATTATCACTGCCTTTTCTCTCTCCACTGACTCCAACCTGTTCTTCAACTCACCATTCTCTGTAACAATTTCCTTCTTAACTATCTCCAAGCCGGTCACTCTGTCTTCCAAGTTCTTGATTTTGTTCAACAGCATGAAGCAAAATTTACCTGTGTCCTCAGTCGTCCATGTTGTCATGAAACCGGGAAAATCCGGCTCTCCCTCCGATTCGTCACTCCCGCCTTTATCACCCCTCTCCCCCTCAGCCCCCTCGTCACCTTCATTCACCATCTTCCCCACCTATTTCCTCTTGAAGTTGGAACCAAATACCTAGCCTCTTGTGCTGGGTAATACTTACATAGGCCATATACTTTTACCCACCATACTGAGCCGAGAACTTCCCGCGCCGAAAACAACAATATTGTGCGGTCTCTTCGGATTGTTCACTCACACCCTATAGTATAGTATAGTCACTAATTTCTCACTTGCCAGCCGAAGTTTACTTGTTTTATATGATCATCCTAATCCCTGGAGTCCCCTTTACACATGAATAAGATATATAATATAGCGCCTGCAACCATGTAAGTAGAATCAGCTGGAGCCTGTGGACCGCTTCCTCTCGAGTCAGCTGTTGTGTGTGTGTGTGTGTGTGTGTGTGTGTGTGTGTGTTTTTTTTTTTTCTTTCTTTTAAAGCTTGATAGAGGTTTATGGAGCAAACTAATATATAATACCGCTAGGCAATCATGCTTAATATATTGTCATAAGTACATATATATGGTCTATGTGTACTCATAATACATATATCAATGAATCGCATATTCTCCCATTTCTAGAATTATTATCATGCATTTACAATCATGCAGCGTACCTATTCTCGTAAGTACACCAAAATACATTATCCTTCATACATGCACCCGGACAACAATCATGTATACATACTCATATACATTTCAATCCCCCCCCCCCTCCCCCTAGACACACACACACACACGTCTATCCCCCCATGCTCAGACACAAACTCATGAACACACTTTCACTTTTCCAGTCACACACGCATAGAAACACTACCACGCACATCCACTTCCCTCTTCTAAAACTCACGCACACGCACGCACAAGGTCAACCACTCACACATCATGCACAAACTACCCTGCTCACCCTCACACTATAGACGCATCCACACACGCACACACTCACGCACACACACACGCACACATACGTCAAGCCACCCACACACACACACAGACAAAAAATATCCACGACTTTAAAAGTACACTGGATAGTCAATAAAAACTGAGACAGGAAAACAAGAGCGCAGCTCATTTCCTGTAAGCTACAAATAGGTGACTACAAATAGGTGAATACTACCACACACACCCACTTCCCCCTCCAATACACAATCAACACACACACACACACAGACACACACACACACACACACACACACACACACACACACACACACCCGCGCGCGCGCGCGCGTCCAGTCACCCCCACACACACAGACAACAATTCTCTTTGTGGCGCTTGTGGTGAGGCGAGAGATATTGGTGCTTATAACCATTGGTAGTCGATAGAGAGAGAGAGAGAGAGAGAGAGAGAGAGAGAGAGAGAGAGAGAGAGAGAGAGAGAGAGAGAGAGAGAGAGAGAGAGAGAGGTAGGTGAGTTTGGGAGAGCGAGTTAGAATTAGAGAAAAAGATATATATACAGTATATATATATATATATATATATATTTTGTATTTTGTTCCCTGATTAAATAGCACTATATGAATATTCCCATATTCAAAATATGCTATAGGGGTGCAATGCCTGGTGAGTTATCTGCTCAACAGGTGGCGTTGTGTGTGTGTAAGTGTGAGTGTCCGAGTGTAGGGGGTGAGACAGTGAAGCACGGGAATGAGGTGGCTTCAGAGATGGGGTCGTTTTGGGCCATGAGTGAGCACCGTGCCTCATGTGAAGGCAAGATGGCAGGTGCTCGTTGTACTCTACGTGCTTCACATGTCTCACTCCCTAGACTGGAACAAGACTTCACGGGCTTCACTGTTCATTGTAAAGCGGTGAATGTTAAGGCTCTCAGCCTATGCCCGAGAGGAAGTAAGTTGGAATATAGAAAAAAAAAAAAAAAAAAAAAATAATAATATATATATATATATATATATATATATATATATATATATATATATATCACTTATACATATATGTGTAAGTGATCCCAAATTGTTCTACAGGTATGTACATAGCAAAATGAAGGTTAAGGACAAAATAATGAAGCTGAGGGAAGGAGACTATATTAATGAGGGTGATGATAATATATGTGAGGTTATGAATAATACATTACATTCAGTTTATGCTATGGATGAAATTTTTTTTAAACCAGAAATTATATACCAAAATGATGAAAAATTGTGGGATATTATCTTTCAACCAGAGGAACTACTAGAACTTATGAAGGGACTAGATGTGAGAAAATCTATGGGCCCAGACAATATAGCAGGATGGATTCTAAAAGAATGTGCGGAGGAATTGGTAAAACCTTTATATGCAATAATTAAGTACTCTATTGAAGTTGGAAAATTACCACTAGACTGGAAAAGGGCTAATGTAGGACCAATCTACAAAGGTGGGAGTAGGTAGCAGCCGCTAAACTATAGACCAGTGTCACTGACAAGCTTAGTGTTGTTTGTAAAATGTGCGAGAAGATTATTAAGAAAAGATAGATAAAGTACTTGGAAGAAAATAATTTACTTACTGTAAGACAATTTGGATTCAGAGAGGGAAAATCATGTGTTACTAATCTGCTGAGCTTTTATGATAGGATGATAGATATACTACAAGAGAGAGAAGGATGGGCGGACTGTGTGTATCTTGATATAAAGAAGGCCTTTGACAGAGTTCCTCATAGTAGACTTAGATGGAAGTTGAAGAAGTTTGGAGGGGTTCAGGGTAATTTGTTTAAGTGGATGGAGGACTATCTCTCGGGAAGACAGATGAGAACCATGATAAGAGACAGCTTATCAACATGGAGGGATGTTACAAGCGGAGTTCCAGAGGGATCAGTGTTGGCCCCAATTATGTTTCTGGTCTATATAAATGACATGCCAGAGGAAATAAATGCATACATGAATATGTTTGCTGACGATGCAAAAATTATGAAACATATAGTGGACGAAAACAGTTGTAGAGAGCTACAGAGTGATCTGGATAAGATAGACCATTGGAGCAAGATATGGAAATTAGATTTTAACAAAGATAAATGTCATGTGATGGAAGGGGGTGTGAGTAAAAGAAGACCTCATTGGGAATATAAACTAGGAGAATGCACGATTAACCCCTCGGAGAAAGAAAAGGACTTGGATATTATAATACAGGGAGATCTTTCACCCGAGAGCCATATTAACAAAATTGTGGGAGAAGCTTATGGCCTGTTGAATACAGTCAAAATAGCATTCAACTATTTGAATGAAGAGATGCTAGTAAATATAATAATATCAATGGTGAGACCTAAATTGGAATATGCGGCAGTGGTGTGGTCACCCCATCTTAAAAAACACATAATTAAGTTGGAGAAAGTACAGAGAGCTGCAACGAAGATGATTCCAGAATTAAGAGAACTGACATATGAAGAAAGATTAGAGAGATTGAATTTGCCAACTCTAAGTGAGAGAAGAGAAAGAGGGGATATGATTATGATGTATAAATGTGTTAGGGGATTGGAAAGGATAGACAAGGAGGACTTTATCGAGGGAGATAAAGGGAGGACTAGAGGACATAGTTGCAAGTTAAAGAAAGGCAGATGTAAAGGAGATGCGAGGAAATTCAGCTTTCCATATAGAAGTATTAATATGTGGAATCAGTTGGATGATGAAGTGGTGGGTGCGGGGAATATCCACATTTTTAAAACCAAATTAGATAACAGAATCTTTGGAGGCGGGACAATACGAGCCTAAAAACTCAAATCCTGTATACTACAATTAGGTGAGTACAATTAGGTGAGTACATATATATATATATATACTGTATATATAGCGAGAGAGAGCGAGATTAGAGAGTACGATCATTCAGACATATTCCCGAGTTTCCTATATTTTCCCATTATAGTTTACCGATATATCTATCGTTAATTAGAAACTCATATTCATAACTCAATGTATTAACAAATCACATATATATATTTTGTATGCAGTATTTGTTCACGTAAATTAAGGTTAGAAAGAAACAAGAACAATTTAGAAAGTCCACATTTATAACAGCAATCGTCATTAACCCTTTGAGTACCAGCGACGTGTTATATTATAGTCTAGCTATATTTAGACGATATTATGCAGCTTAGGAAGGATCTGTGGTAGTTGAATGAGTTGGTTTGAGAGAGTTTGGAGTCTTATTATTGCTAGAGATCCTTCCTAAGCTGAATAAAATCGTCTAATAGTTGCCAGAATATGATGAAAAGGACGTCCCTGGTTATGAACGGGCTAATGGGATATTTGTAGTATATATCTCTTATTTTAACAGCGTTCTTAACACTAATAACCCCCAAAGGAAATTTATGAATGCATGTGATTCACCCAGGAGTCGAACCTAGGATATCTCGTGCAGAACTTACACACTCTAACCATTAAACCATCAAGACAGTTAAGCTATTAGTTAAGGGGGTTAGTACTCGCTTTTTCTGGACCCCCTTCTCCCTCTTATTTAGCATTTTTGTTTTGAGATTTTAAGACGTTCGTTCCGTTAGTGTGGCGATTTTGAGACCTTTCGCCCCATTGCTTTGTCAATATTAAGACCTTTCGTGCCATTTAGGTGTCTATGTTTTCCTGGCGAGCGATAGCGAGCCTGTAATTTTAGAAGGAACCGGCCTTCAGCTAGGAAATTTTTCTATCGAAAAATGTACAAATTTATCTTGATAGGGGGTCGAGGGAGTGTTTTTTTAAAGCTTGATGGAGGTCTAGCGAGGAAACCAAAAGATAAAGGAATATATATATATATAAATAGACCCCGACCATCGAGCACTACCCCCCTTTTAAGCTATTTCTTAAGCTATTAGTTAAGCTATCTTCAAGATGCTATTCTGGCTTAACCCTTTATTAGCAGGTGACGCTCTTTTTCATTCCAGTGTGGTTACCATTAGACGGTTTTATTCAGTTAAGGAAGGACCTGTGGGGAGTCTGAGGATTAACTGAGATCGTCTATATACCGCCTTAAGCCGGGGGGTATTTAGTTTGTTCCCTAGACCTCCATCAAGCTTAAAATTACACCCCCTTGAGTCCCTTTCAAGATAAATTTGTACATTTTTCGGTAGAAAAATGTCCCGGCCGAAGGCCGTTTCCTCTTAAATTACAGGCTCGCTATCGCCCGCCTGGATAAAATCGACACCTGAATGGCACGAAAGGTCTTAAAATGGGATGAAAGTTCTTAAAATCGCCAAACTAACGGGGCGAACGTTTTATAATATCAAAAGCAATTGGGCTAAACATAAGGGATAAAGGGGTCCAGAAAAAAATCCCTCAAGTGGAAATCTCCCCTTAATGCCTAGAGGTCGGTTCTAAGCTAAATCAAATAATCTGTGGGTATATAAAAAGACCATCATCTAATTGACGGAATTAAGGGGGGGATGGGCGTATTAAGGGGAGGTGTGGTGGAGTGGTCTTGCCACTGGCCTGGTAATCCAAAGGTCCCGGGTTCAAATCCCGATGTATCAATGGGAAGATATTATTGGGATGGAATTTGTGCTGTACCTAGTATCAGTGCATTACCACAAGCCCACCGAAACGTCAATAAAATACCCTCATTGTTCCCTAATTAAATAGCACTGTATGAATATTCCCATATTCAAAATATGCTACAGGGGTGCAACGCCTGGTGAGTTATCTGCTCAACAGGTGGCGTTGTGTGTGTGTAAGTGTGAGAGTCCGAGTGTAGGGGGTGAGACAGTGAAGCACGGGAACGAGATGGCTTCAGAGATGGGGTCGTTTCGGGCCATGAGTGAGCACCATGCCTCATGTGAAGGCAAGATGGCAGGTGCTCGTTGTACTCTACGTGCTTCACATGTCTCACTCCCTAGACTGGAACAAGACCTCACGGGCTTCACTGTTCATTGTAAAGCGGTGAATGTTAAGGCTCTCAGCCTATGCCCGAGAGGAAGTAAGTTGGAATATAGAAAAAAAAAAAAAAAAAAAAAATTTATTTGCGCCTTTAATTATTTTTAACTATTTATTTTTATTTTTTATTTTTAGTTTCCTCCCTAGACCTCCAACAAGCTTAAACAAACACCTGCCCAAGACCCTCTTTCAAGATATATTTGTACGTTTTTCGATAAAAAGATTTCCCGGCCTAAGGCTGGTTTTTCATAAATTACAGGTTTGCTGTCGCTCGCCAGGAAAAAAATCGACACCTAAATGGCACGAAAAGTCTTAATATTGACAAAGAAATGGAACGAAAGGTCTTAAAATAGCCAAACTAAAGGGCCGAACGTCTTAAAATATGAAAACTATTCTATCTATCTATCTTTATGCCCAGGCCCAATCCCCATTTTGGGGGTAGCCGACTCAAGACAGAGCAAGAACAGGGAAAACACAAAAACAATATAAAACAAAAAATAAACACAGATAAAAAACACAAACTCTCACACATCCAGGTCACCCAGGAGAAGACCCAGAGACCAGGGTTACCAAGGTCGCTCCAGCACTCCCCCGGCCCCTGACCACCCGGAGAGGTTCCGATCTCGGCAGGCAGACATGCAGCAGAGCCAAAGCCACAAGCCCTCCCACCACACTTCCAGGCACACCCTTCATATTAATCGTCTCCCCGGGCCAGGCGCCTGATGGACTATTATCTAGTCCAACTTGCGCCCGACCCCTTACTCCAAATGACCACGTGTTCACTCAACTATTCACAAGCATTCTCCATTCACTCCTGTCCACCACCACTTCCCCTGCCTGATCTATAGTCATTCCTCTATCATCCAAAGCCATTCTTACACAGTCTCTCCATCTCAATGGGGGTCTTCCTGCCCTTCTATCTCCCCTTGTACCTGACTCGCATATTCTCTTTGTAAGCCTTTCATCTCCCATTCGTTCAACATGACCATACCAGCTCAGCACCCTTCTGTCCACTCTGGCTGACAAATGTTCCTGCTGCCCCACTCTCCTACGTATCTCTTCATTCCTCAATCTGTCTCTACGAGTAACTCCACACATACTCCTCAAGCAGCTCATCTCCATCACATCCAGCCCTCTTTTCTCCTTTTTCTTCAGAGCCTATGTCTCAGCCCCATACATCACTGTTGGCACAACAATTCCTTGATACAGTGCACTTTTTACTTTCACTCAGAGATTTCTCGTTTTCCACATACTTCCCATTGCTCCGAAAACCTTCCTTCCTTCACACACACTCTGTTTTACCTCCACTTCCATACCTCCACTCCTGCTTATCGTTCCTCCTAGATATTTAAAACACTCTACTTGTTCAAATATTTCCCCATCCAGCCTCACATCTAGATTCACCCTATGCTCTCCCCTATTACACACCATTACCGGTACTTTACTTTTATTGACGTTCACCTTCAGTTTCCTCCTTCCACAAACCACAAAAATATGAAAACTAGTGGGGCTAAACACGATGGAGAAGGGGGTTCAGAAAAAAACAAATCATCCCCCCTTAACCCCTTCAGCACTATGATGTCTTTTACCTTATATTCTGGCAAAATTAGACAACTTTATGCAGATTAAGAAGGCCCCATATTATTCAGAGGGTTTATTGAGATCCTATTTACCCATTTCAGTCCTAGAGGTAGATTGTATGCTAAAGGAAATCGTCTAATGGTAACCAGCATAAGATGAAAATTAGGTCATAGTGCTGAAGGGTAAAAAAATAAAAAATAAAAAAAATAAAAAATAAAAAATAATATATATATATTTTTATATTCGAGATCAAAAGCGGGGATTTGAGGCGAGGTGTTTGTCCAGCTTCCCCTCTCCCACAATTTGCCAGGATCCCATTAGTCGATTATCCCCTGTTAGACCCTTGCTACTTCGCCCTCATGTGTTGTTCCTAATGGTTCTTCCTAATGGCCCCTATTTCTTCCACCTCCTATTTTGTGTTTTCCTTCCATTCTTCCTTCCCACTGTTCTTCCTTCCTCCCTCACTCTCTTCTCTCCCTTCCTTCCATTCCTCCTACGCTCTGTTTTTCTTTCCTCCCTTACTCTCTTTTATCTTTTCCTTTCTTTCATCTCTCCCTCCTCTCTACTTTTCTTCCTCCTTCCCACTGTTCTTCCTTCCTTCCTCACTCTCTTCTCTCCCTTCCTTCCATTCTTCCTTCCCACTGTTCTTCTTTCCTCCCTTACTCTTTTCTCCTCTCCTTACTTTCATCTCTCCCTCCTCTCTACTTTTCTTCCTCCTTCCCACTGTTCTTCTTTCCTCCCTTACTCTCTTTTCTCCTTGCCTTTCTTTCGTCTCTCCCTCCTCTCTACCTTACGATGTACCTTTCTTCCTCCCCCTTACCTACCTACTTCCCTTACTCCCATCTGTATTTCCTACATCTTTTATTATTAATTTAACTACTTCTATCTAACTTTTATTTGTTATACACCTAATACTGTTATCATTTCCCTCTTATGTGGTTTTTAAGAAAACTTTTCTGCTCCTAAAAGGCTCTGCCAGGACTGCTAACATACTTTTCTTTGTAAGTGACGGCACATTTATGTAAAATATCTTTGGCTAAATACATGAAACACTAGACAAAACAAAATATAAAAACATGACAAAAAATTATATATACAAAAACATGAAACCTTCCTCCTTTCCATATTTTCTTCTTTTCTTCCCTCCTTCCATCCCTCCCTCCCCCACAATTTGCCTGGATCCCATTAGTCTGATTTCCCCTTTAGGTCCTCGCCTTTACGTGTGGCTCTTGAGGTTCTTCATAATGGCTCCTTTACTCTCCTATTTGTATCTTCCTCTTATTTGGTTTTCCTCCTTACTTCCTTATTTTCTTCCTTCTTACTTCCCTTTCCTCCCTCCTTGTCTACCTATATCCTTCCCTCTCTCTTCGTCAATCACTCCCTCCCTTCCTGCTTTTATCCCAATCTACCTTTCTTCCTTATCTACCCACTTCCCCTCCTTTCCTCCCTCCCTCCCTACCAACATTTCTTCCCTCCCTACCTATTTCCTATATTCCTCACCCCCCCCCTCGTTACTCAACATTCCTCCTTCCTCTACCCTATTCCTCCCTATCTACCTTCCTTCCCTCCCTACTAATCTACCTACTTAACTTCCCTCCCTACCCACCTTCCTGCACTGCTGTCCTCCCTCCCTACTAACCTACCCCCTTTCCTTCACTCCTCTCCTCCCTACTAACCTACCCACCTTCCTCTTCTTTCCTCCCTATCTACCTTCCTTCCCTCCCTACTAACCTACTCACCTTTCTCTCTACCTATTCCCCTCCCCTCCCTACTAACCTACCTACTTTCCTTCTCTCCCTACCCACCTTCCTCACAATCCTTCACACCCTCCCTCCCTACCTACCTTTCTCCCTACCAGTCTTCTCTCCTTCCCTTCCTTTCTTCCTCCCTATCAACCTTTCATCCATCCCATCTTCCCCCCCCCCCTCCTTCTCCTCCCCCCACAACTTGCCTGTTTCCAATTAGGCTGTTTTTCCCTTGTAGGCCCTTATATCATCGCCCTTATGGTTGGCTGCCTCCGTTCGTCCAAATGGCTCCTTTTATTCTTCCTACTTCTTATCTTCCTTTTGTTATACTTTTCTTCCTTCCTTCCTTCCTTCCTTCCTTCCTTCCCTTTCTTTCTTTATTACTTTCTGTCTTCGGTACACTCTTCCTTCCTTACTTCCTCCCTTCCTTCCTTTCTTTATTACTTTTTTCTTTGTTACTTCCTTCCTTCCTTCATTACTTTCTCCCTTCCTTCCTTTCATGCTACAGGCTTTCCTTCCTCGCCTCCTTCCTCTTTCTCTCTTCCTCACTGTTTACCCACCTATCCACCTCTCTTCCTTCCTTCCCTCTACCCTCCTTCCCTTCTTCCTTCCCTCCCTCCCTCACTCACAGCTTGCCAGGGTCCCATTAGGCGGTTTTTGCCCCTTCAGACCTCTACCGCTTCGCCCTTATGTGTGGCTCCTGAGACTCTTTCTAATAGCTTCCTTTTCCTCCTTCTCCTTGTCTCTTCCTCTGTATTCGTTTTCCTCCCTTCTTCCCCTGGTCCATTCTCTTCCTTCCGTTCTTTCTATTTCTAATCCCTTCCTTCCTTCCTTCCTTTATTCATTTATTCCTTCCTTATTTCCTTCCTGCCTTACTTTTTTCTTTCTGTATTTCTTTCTTTCTTTGATTTGTCTTTCTTTCTTTCTCCCTTCCTTCCTTCCTTCCTTCTTTCTTTCCTCCCTCTCTTTAGTCCTCCTTTCCTTACGTCTTAGGTTTGGTTAAGGGGGGATGGGCGTATGTATTTGTTTACTTATTGTTTTATCTTTATATTATTTGTTAGTATCCTCCCTAGACCTCCATCAAGCTGTAAATAACCCCCCCTATATCCCCCATTCAAGATAAATTTGTAAATTTTTCGATAACAAAAAATCCTGATTGAAGGCTGTTTCCTCTTAATTTCAGGCTCGCTATCGCTCGCCAATAAAAAATCGACACCTAAATGGGGCGTAAAGTCTTAAAATCGCCAAACTAATGAGCCCAACGTCATAAAATCTGAAAATGAATGGGGCTAAACATGAGGAAGAAGGGGGACCAGAAAAACGGCCCATCTCCCCTTAAGTTAGGTTAGGATAGGACACTAAGCTCATTTTAGTCTATCGCCGTTTTGATTGTGGCCATTTTGATTGTGGCCGTTTTGATTGTGGCCGTTTTGATTGTGGCCGTTTTGATTGTGGCCGTTTAGAATTGTGGCCGTTTTGATTGTGGCCGTTTTGATTGTGGCCGTTTTGATTGTGGCCGTTTAGAATTGTGCCTAACTTGACAATGGAAACCGTAATAATGATGTGGTCTATTAAGGGGAGATTTCCACTTGAGGGATTTTTTTCTGGACCTCTTTCTCTCATGTTTAGCCCCATTGCTTTTGAGATTTTAAGACGTTCACCCTATTAGTTTGGACATTTTAAGACATTTTGCCCCATTTCTGTCAATTTAAGACCTTTCGTGCAATTAAGGTGTCAAAAATTTCCTGGCGAGCGATAGCGAGCCTGTAATTTAAGAGCAACCGGCCTGCGGCCGGGACATTTTTCTACCGAAAAATGTACAAATTTATCTTGAAAGGGGGTCTAGGGGGTGTAATTTTAAGCTTGATGAAAACGTAGGAAACAAACTAAATACCTCCCCTTAATTCTTTCTTGTCTTAACTCTTTTATCTCAATTAATTCGTGCTTATTTTAACTAATGTTTACCTCCTAACTCTATGTTATTCCTGTTTTAATCTTAATTTTGTTGTTCTGGCACTGTCCTTGTTGTTCTGGCACTGTCTTTTTTGTTCTGGCACTGTCTTTTTTGTCCTGGCACTGTCTTTTTTGTTCTGGCACTGTCTTTTTTGTTCTGGCACTGTCTTTTTTGTTCTGGCACTGTCTTTTTTGTTCTGGCACTGTCTTTTTTGTTCTGGCACAGTCTTTTTTGTTCTGGCACTGTCTTTTTTGTTCTGGCACTGTCTTTTTTGTTCTGGCACTGTCATTTTTGTTCTGGCACTGTCTTTTTTGTTCTGGCACTGTCTTTTTTGTTCTGGCACTGTCTTTTTTGTTCTGGCACTGTCTTTTTTGTTCTGGCACTGTCTTTTTTGTTCTGGCACTGTCTTTTTTGTTCTGGCACTGTCTTTTTTGTTCTGGCACTGTCTTTTTTGTTCTGGCACTGTCTTTTTTGTTCTGGCACTGTCTTTTTTGTTCTGGCACTGTCTTTTTTGTTCTGGCACTGTCTTTTTAGTTCTGGCACTGTCTTTTTGGTTCTGGCACTGTCTTTTTTGGTTCTGGCACTGTCTTTGTTGTTCTGGCACTGTCTTTGTTGTTCTGGCACTGTCTGTTCTGGCACTGTCTTTTTTGTTCTTTCGTTGATGTCTTATATTAAGGGGAGATTTCCACCTGGAGGATTTTTTTCTGAACCTCTTTCTCCCTCATGTTTAGCCCCATTGCTTGTGAGATTTAAAGACGCTTGCCCCATTAGTTTGGCGATTTTAAGAACCCTCGCCCCATTTCTGTCAATTTTAAGACCATTCGTGCCATTTAGGTGTCGATTTTTTCCTGGCGAGCGATAGCGAGCCTGTAATTTAAGGGGAACCGGCCTTCGGCCGGGAAATTTTGCTCCCGAAAAATGTACAAATTTATCTTGAAAGGGGGTCAAGGGGGAGTAATTTTAAGCTTGATGGAAGTCTAGGGAACAAACTAAATACCTCCCCTTAAGTTAGCATTGATATATTTCACGTTGATTTCGGGGGCTGATGAGTGATTGTTGCTTCTGAATGCTTGTATGCTGGCTTTATGTGGGCAAACTGTTATACGTGTTCGCCTGTCACCTCTTTTTCCTTTTCGTGTCTCTCGCTGATCCTCCCTACCTCTTTGTGGGAGTAAGGGCTGGCTACTGACTGACTGATATATTTCCCCTTTTATTTGAACTCTTCCTAATTTGTGTTTTTATTTCTCTCGTTCAGTTAGTTGTTTACATTCCGCAATTTGTTTACTCCTTTCGCACTCCTTTTATCGTTCTTGGCGCTCCACTCAGATTACAAGGGCTAGTATTCTTTGTATTTATTCTATATTTCTTCTTTCATTGTTTTCATTCTTTTCTATTCTTATTTGTATTTATTTTTCTTTCATTGTTCTAATTATTCTCCATTCTTCTTTCCTTTCTTTCTATATAATTTTCTATTCTTATTTTTCTTTGTTTTTCTTGAATTGTTTATATTCTTCTCCATTCTTCCTTCTTTCTTTCCTTTCCTTGTTTATAACTTACTTTTCATATTCCCTTCTGTTTTGGTTCAATATTTGTATTGTTTTTTCCATTCCTTCTCTTCATTGTTCTAAGCCGTGTTGGTCTGCCTCCTTCCCCCTTCCTGCCTTTTCCTTCCTTCCTTCCTTCCTTCCTTCGTGCCTTCCTTCCATCATTACTTCCATCCTTCCTTCCTCCCTCCCTCCTTCCTTTCTTCCTTCCCCCTTCTTCCTTCCTTCCATCATTACTTCCTTCCGTCCTCCCTTCCTTCTTCTTTCTCCTATGTTTAGATTTCTTCTCTTATCGTCTTTCTCCAGTTCCCTTTCTCCTTCTCGCTTAATTGCTTTTCTTTTCCTTTGATTCTTCTCCCTCCTTCCTTCCGTTCTCCATTGATCTCTCCTTTCAATCGTTCGTTTATTCATTGACTCGTTTTTATTCCGGTTTAAGGGGGGATGAGCGTATATATTTGTTCATGTATGTATCTTTTAATTAGTTTAATAGTTTCCTCCCTAGACCTCCATCAAACTTAAGAACCCCCCCCCCCCCCCCAGACCCTCCTTCAAGATAAATTTGTACATTTTTCGATATAATAATGTCCCGGCCGAAGGCAGATTCCTCTTGAAATACAGGCTCTCTGTCGCTCGCCAGGTAAAAATCGACACATACATGACACGAAAAGTAATAATATTAACAAAGAAATGGGGCCAAAGGTCTTAAAATCACCACACTAATGAGCCGAACGCCTTCAAATCTGAAAACTAATGGGGCTAAACATGAGGGAGAAGGGGGACCAGAAAAACGACCCATCTCCCCTTAATCGTTTCTTGTTTCTCTCGCTCCCTCTGTTTACTGTAACCATTTTCCGTTTTCTTTTATAATTTGCTTCGATTTTTTTTTCATTTCGCTTTCTTCTACTTCCGTCATTTCATAATTTGTGTTTAATATTTGCCATTTTAGTTTGAATTCGGTTTTTGTTTTAATTATTGCTTCATTATTTTTCATTTAAGCTGGTATTCCGTGTTTTACTGTAGCATGTATCTCGTATCCTCGCCTTTTTATCTATTCTCCAGTTATTCCATTTTGCTATCTAGTTGGCTTTAATTCTTATAATCCTGTTTTTCATCTATCTCGTCTATATTTTACTCGTTTTGCTTTATGCTTTATTTGTATATATATTTTCAATTTCCTTCCAATATTATTTGCTATGTATTCCATTTTAATTGTATATAATGATTTTTAAATATTTAAATGATTTCCTTCCACTTGTTCTTATTCTTGTATTATATCGTTTATGGTCTTACCCCTTATTTCTCATCCTCTCTCCCTTCCCTTATTTCTTGTACTCTTCCTTCCATTATTACTCTCCCTATCGCCTCTTTTCTTCAACTCTCCCTTCCTACATCCCTCATTCTCCTACTCCCTTCCATCTTTTATTCCTACCTCCTTCTTTCTTTTCCTCCCCTCCCCATTTTTCTTCCCTCCTCTTCCTCCACCTCCTTCTCAACCTCATCTCCTTCCTTATCTCATCTTCCTCCTCCACCACTACTACCACCACCACCACCACCATCACACCACTTCCTCTCCTTCTTTTCCTCCTCCTCCTCCTCCCTGCCTCCCACAAGTTGGTGCCCCACATTAAACTATCAAATGCCATTGCTCTCATGAAACTCTTGGAGCACCGCCCCCCCCCCCCCCTTACCCCACTCTCCTCTTTCTTCTTCTCCTCTCTCTCTTCTGAAAATTCCTTCTAAAGTTTTGCTCCTAGTTCTAATTTATTTTTCATAATTCCTTTTTCGGAATTGCTCGCTCTCTTTCTTGCTGTTTAGATGTCTGTGTTTTTATATGTTGATTTCAGTCATTTATTGGTCCTTATGTACTTATGTTGATGAGATTTTGCTCTCGTATGTTTTATGCTTTTCATTATTAAATTTGTACTATTATGTAATTTATATAGTGTATTAAGGGGGGTCACCGTTGTTTTTATATTTTCTCTCCTTTTCTCTCTTTCCCTGGCTTGTATCCATTCGGCCCCATTCAGCCAGCTCTTTTAAGACGTTTATCCCCATCCAGGTGTCGACTTCTTCCTGGCGAGCGATAGCGAGCCAGCATTGTATGGAGAAATCCGGCTTCGCCGGAGACATTTTTCTATCGAAAAATGTACAAATTTAGCTTGCTGTCAAAACAAAACAAATATATATGCTGGCTCGCTACCGCTCGCCAGGAAAATATTGACACCTGGATGGGGGGTAAACGTCTTAAACCAGTAGGCTGAATGGGGCCGAATGGATACAACCCAAAGCGAGAGGGATAGAAAGAGAAAAAAAGCGAGGTGGGCTCCCTTAAATCTACCATTAGTGTCCATCCATCTTTCTTACCGGTTATATCCCCCCGTTCTTCCTGTTTAACGTCCCTCCCTCCTATCTTCCTTCCCTCCCTCCTATCTATCTTCCCTTCCTCCCTTCCTTTCTTCCTTATGATCTCCCTAATTTTTCTTTAATTATTTCCTCCCTCACTTCCTTCCTTTCTTACCTCCCTTTATTTCTTATGATCTCCCTAATTTTTCTGTAATTATTTCCTTCCTCTCTTACCTGCCTTTCTTCTTCCTTATGATATTCCTTATTTGTCCTTTAATTATTTCCTCCCTCTAATATTCCTTCCTTTCTTACCTCCCTTTTTTTCTTCATTAATATCTTCCATATTTCTTTTGCTAACTTCCTCCTTCTCTCTCTTCCTTTCTTTCTTCCTTACGATCTTCCTTATTTATCTTTATTCTTTCCTCCTTCTCCCCCTTCCTTCCTTACCTCCCCTCCTTTCTTCCTTACGATCGTCCTTATTTTCCTCGTTTTTCTCTTAACTAACTTCCTACCTACTTCCCTACCTAACTGGCCAATTAACTGCCTACCTATACTGTAAGTGTTCATGTCTACCCTTATTAACGTACCTAAGTGTCCTACCTGGCTATATGTGTTTGCGTACCTACCATATTTCATTTCGATACCCCTTCCTTTTTTCCTTTCTTTCTTCATTCCTTCCTTCCTTCATTCCTTTTGTACTTCCTTCCGTCCGTCCTTCCTTCCTTCCTTCCTTCATTCCTTTTTTCCTTCCTTCCTCCCCTCCATTCACCCTCTCCTTCGATCCTCCCTCCCTTCCATCCTTCCTTCCTTCCCTCTCTGACCCATTCCCTCCCCTCCTTCTTTTCCACTCTGTCCTTCGCTTCCTTCCTTCCTTCCTTTCTTCCTGCCTTCCTTCCCTAGTTTCCACTCTGTCCTTCGCTTCTTAACTTTCTTCCTTCCTTAATTCCTTCCTGCCTGCCTTCCCTCTTTTCCACTCTGTCCTTCGCTTCTTTCCTTCGTTCCTTCCTTTACTACCCCATTCCCTCCCCCTCCTCCACCCTCTCCCTCGCCATAACTCCTTGTTAGCTTAAGTTTTAATGGCTGAGGATGGAGAGAGAGAGAGAGAGAGAGAGAGAGAGAGAGAGAGAGAGAGAGAGAGAGAGAGAGAGAGAGAGAGAGAGAGAGAGAGAGAGAGAGAGAGAGAGAGAGATTCAATGATGTTTGATCAGAGGGTTTTTTATATGCCATTTTTTCCTTAATACGGTACTTGACCAATGAAAAGATCAGGAAAGTACGAGAATCTAAAGTTGCAATATATATACAGTATATATATATATATATATATATATATATATATATATATATATATATATATATATATATATATATACAGTATATATATATATATATATATATATATATATATATCTCAAGTGCGCGTGAGTTACAGGAATATATATATCTTCGTAGCAATGGATAAATGCACTGAATTTCGGTGTGAGCATCCTAGGTTCGAATCCCTGGACTGCCACATGTATTTGTTGATTTAATTAATTCAGTTTAGGAGTAAAGTCAGTTGGTGGAGGGAACATATATATATATATATATATATATATATATATATATATATATATATATATACAGTATGTGTCTAAAATATATTTCCTCCTGCGCAATTAATGTTCTAATAATAACTTGAATAATTTTCTCTCTCCACATTATCACCTGACGGTTTTTATTCATGGTGATAAACAGTACATGTCTCTTCAGGTTCAGACCATACAAGGACCATACATGTTAGTGAATGTAATATATGCTATACTCTGTTCCGGGTGGGTAGGCCAGCAATCCTCAACCTTACCCTCCCTAGATCTCCATCAAATTAAAAAAAACAAAAACATTCGTTAGATCCCCCTTCTAGATTAATTTGTAAATTTTTCGGTAGAAAAATGTCCCGGCCGAAGGTCGGTTCTTCCAACATTACAGGCTCACTATCGTTCGCCAGGGAAAACATCGACACCTAAAATAGCACGAAAGGTCTAATTATTGACGAAGAAATGGGGCGAAAGCTCTTAAAATCGACTAACTAATGGGGCAAACATCTTAACATCTGAAAACTAATGGGGCTAAACATGAGGGATAAGTGGTCCAGAAAACCGGCCCACCCACCCTTAAGGCTGAACTAAGCGAGAATAAAGGTGTTTTATCCTGTTTAAAATAAGTAGCCCGAAATTATTGAACATTAAACTCTAAAACTCACAAAAAACTAGAGTAATCGAGCTAATATGTCTACGATTTGGGAAGGGCCAGCCAGGGAATAGGTGTGGAAAATTACAGTCCATTTGCCCTAGCCTTATTTTAGTTACAGAGGTTAAGGGGACATGGCCCACTTTCTCCCTCATGTTTAGCCCCATTAGTTTTCAGATGTTAAGATGTTTGCCCCATTAGTTAGTCGGTTTTAAGACCTTTCGCCCCATTTCTTCGTCAATATTTAGACCTTTCGTGCTATTTAGGTGTCGACTTTTTCCCTGGCGAACGATAGTGAGCCTGTAATGTTGGAAGAACCGAAACATTTACAAAGTAATCTAGAAGGGGGATCTAATGGATGTTTTTTTTAAATTTGATGGAGGTCTAGGGAGGAAACTAGAAAAATAATGAGTACATGCACAACTCGGCCAAAAAGTGAACCATCTACCCTTAAGGGGAGATTTCCACCTGGAGGATTTTTTCTGAACCTCTTTCTCCCTCTTGTTTAGCCCCATTGCTTGTGAGATTTAAAGATGCTTGACCCATTAGTTTGGCGATTTTAAGAACCCTCGCCCCATTTCTGTCAATTTTAAGACCATTCGTGCCATTTAGGTGTCGATTTTTTCCTGGCGAGCGATAGCGAGCCTGTAATTTAAGGGGAACCGGCCTTCGGCCGGGAAATTTTTCTACCGAAAAATGTACAAATTTATCTTGAAAGGGGGTCAAGGGGGAGTAATTTTTTTTTTTTTTTTTTTTTTTTTTTTTAAAAGAGACAATGAACGGAGGAAGGAAAAACACAGATAAAACAAAAAGGTCCATGTGCCTAAAGGCATCCTCCATTCATAAAATGTTTGTAACAACTGGATTTAAACATTTGTAGATTGTAAGTTTGTGGAAAGCAATTCGAGGGAAGTGAATTCCAAAGAGTAGTAGCTCTGGGGATAAATGAATTCTGATAAGCAGAAGTTCTGCATTGTGGAGGAGAAAGTGTAAATTCCATGGGCGCTCTCAGCTGCCCTAGTTCTACGGGGAAAGATGTGGAGAGGCGGCACAATTGAAGCAAGTTCCTCGGAACAATTGCTGTGAAAATATCTGTAGAATAATGCAAGGGATGCAACGTTTCTTCGTATGGATAATGTAGGAAGGTCCTGTGTGATTGCAGGGTTATTGATTAATCTAATAGCTTTATTTTGAATTTTGTCCAACTGCCTCAATGCAACCACTCCACTTCCACCCCACAGAGGTGAACAGTAATCCATCTGAGAACGCACATGACTTTTATATATCACGGCCAACTGCTCGTCAGTGAAGAATTCTCGAACTCTGTACAGGAGTCCCAGTTTTTTAGAGGCATTCTTAGCAATGCTTCTAACATAATGTGTCCAGCTCAAGTTAGTAGTTAATGTTACACCGAGAATGTCAATACTAGGGGAAGTGGGAATATTTACATCATTAAAAAATATATGGGAGTCAGTGAGATTCTGTCGGTTAGAAAATTGAATGTACTTGGTTTTCTGTGCATTAAGGAAACTAGATTCTTTTTGCTTGATGGAAGTCTAGGGAATCAACTAGAAACCTCCCCTTAAGCCATCCCTTCCCTGCCTCAAG
>JBAKBP010015524.1:0-55030 GCA_037953745.1 Lithodes maja
CTGAACACATACAACCTAACAATTATAGTCTACTGACACATACACCCTCACTAATAGTCTACTGAACACATACAACCTCCATAAAATTCTACTGAACACATACCTCACTAATTTTCTACTGAACACATACAACCTCACTAATATTCTACTGAACATGTACAACCTAACTAATATTCTACTGAACACTTACAACCTCCCTAATAGTTTCCTGAACACATACAACCTCCTCGTCCGAGATTTCCAGACATTAAGGAGGGTCACTGGCTGTTTTGTGTTTCTCTCCTTTTTTCTCTTTCCCTGGCTTGTATCCATTCGGCCCCATTCAGCCAACTGTTTTAAGACGTTTATCCCTATCCAGGTGTCGATTTCTCCCTGGCAAGCGAAAGCGAGCCAGCATTGTATGGAGAAATCCGGCTTCGCCGGAGAAATTTTTCCATCGAATAATGTACAAATTTGGCTTGCTGTCAAAACAAAAATATATATATGCTGGCTCACTACCCCTCGCCAGGAAAATATTGACACATGGATGGGGGTAAATGTTTTAAAAACAGTAGGCTGATTGGGGCCGAATAGATACAAGCCAAAGAGAGAGGGAGAGAAAGAGAAAACAAGCAGGTGACCCCCCTTAAGAATAGTTTCGGAGTTCGTGTCTAACTTTCCAACATTCGTAACTGTGTCCAGAGAGTTTGTAATATTATTCTGACACTTTCAAACCTTTAGAATATTTACTTGAGTCTTTCAGAACTTACTTATAGTTTCCTGATCTCTAAAAGTCAACTTACATAGAATCCCTAGACGGCTGTAATAATCTCAAGATTTCCTGTTCTTTCAATATGTTATTTTATCCGTTCAACCACATATGATGCCTGAGCCGTTTTTCTCAGTTCTTTCTCCCACTCAATAAGTACATTCTGTAAATCACCCTCACCCAATGACTTAACTACTTCAAGGCCCATGTCTCCAGACATTTTGACACCAATGAACCTTGAATTTAGCCTCCTATGGCTCCATCATTGTGTGTGTCTGTGTGTGTATGTGGAGGGGGGGGGGGGCACTCGTTACAGGCTGTTAGCCTACTCTACTCAGCCTTCTCTACTTCCATATAGCCTCACAAGCTTTTCCAACCTTCCTATTAGACTCCAGACCCGTCACAACCTTCCTATTAGACTCCAGACCCGTCACAACCTTCCCATTAGACTCCAGACCCTTCACAACCTTCCTATTAGACTCCAGACCCTTTATTACCTTCCTATTAGACTCCAGACCCTTCACAACCTTACTATTAGATCCCAGACCCTTCCTGTCAGACTCCAGACCCTTCACAACCTTCCTATTAGACCCCAGACCCTTCCCATCCTTCCTATCAGACTCCAGACCATTCACAACCTTCCTATTAGACTCCAGACCCTTCACAACCTTCCTATTAGACTCCAGACCCTTCACAATCACAACCTTCCTATTAGACCCCAGACCCTTCCCATCCTTCCTATCAGACTCCAGACCATTCACAACCTTCCTATTAGACTCCAGACCCTTCACAACCTTCCTATTAGACTCCAGACCCTTCACAACCTTCCTATTAGACTCCAGATCCATCACAACTTTGCTGTTGGATTCCAGACCCTTCACAACCTTCCTATTAGACTCCAGACCCTTCCTAGTAGACTCCAGATCCTTCTTATTAGACTCCAGACTCTTCCCAACCTTCCTATTAGACCCCAGACCCTTCGTATCAGACTCAAGACCCTTCACAACCTTCCGATTAGACCCCAGATCCTTCCTAATAGACCCAAACCCTTCCTATCAGACTCCAGACCATTCACAACCTCAGTAATAGTCTCCTTCACCTTTCCCAATCACCACGCCTTCACATTATTTTTCCCCGGAACCAAATTTTTCTCTTGCATCATTAGTTGCTTTTCTTTTCCTCCCACTCAGTTTGTTACATTTCATGAATATTCACAATTTCTTCATCAATTGTTTTTTTAACATGTAATCCTTCTGAATTAATGTCTCCATAATTTAGTTTCAACATCACCATTGATAAATTAATCAGTTTTTATTCTTCTCCCCGTTGTTATTCTTAATTTCATATTTATGTTTATCAAGAGATGTCGTTAGTTGCCAAGGAAGACACACAAGGAAAGAATATACAATGTAATAAACACAATATGTGACTTAGTGTTAATTGTATGTATATTCAGAATTGCTTCATATTTTCATATTCGTCTTCCACTCGTAAAGGGGTAGTGGATATTTTTTGGTCTATATATTTATGCATTCATATATTGTTTTAGTGTCCTCGCTAGATCTCTATCAAGCTTAAACAAAACTTTCCCTACACCCCCCTTTCAAGATGTATTTGTACATTTTTCGGTAGAAAAATGTGTCGACCGAAGGCCAATTCTTCTAATATTACAGGCTCGCTACCGGTCGCCAGGAAAAAATCGACACCCAAATAACACGAAAGGTGTTAAAATTGACAACGAAATGGGGCTAAAGGTGTTAAAATCGCCAAACTAAATGGTCCGAACGTCTTAAAATCTCAAAACTAATGGGACTAAAAATGAAGGAGAAGGGGGTCCAGAAACAATAACCATCCCCCTTAACTATTTGGCTCAAAAGTTCCTTGATTTTGGCCCTGTCACTCTTTCAACTCTGGGGGAGGCACTCGTCACAGGCAGTTTTGCCTTTTGCCTCCCTCATCCACATAGAAAAAAAAATGGAAGGCCGATGCTGCGTAGGATGGCACTGTATGGCACTCAGAGCCACTTAGGCTTTTATTATAGGGCCTGGCATTCTAGGACGCCCTTCTCTCTTCTCCCTCACAATAACAACTGCTGTATAGTATAGTCCTCAATGTCTGTAGTAGGTACACTGGTACAGTTGCCCACGTATGTTCTTCTCCGTAATTTTATATATATATATATATAAATAACATGCGTATCATTGAATTACAAGTGTAATTTCTAATGCAGTGGTTAACTCATCTGATTATTCAACTGATAATTAAAAGAAACCCCACTTGTAATTCATTCATGCTATTCAACTTTCATCACGACTAGGAACAGAACTTATGTGGGCAACTGTACGAGGACGACTACACCCCTGTTATATCTGCAGGGTTGTTGTGGCCTCTTGAGCAACAATGGCTTACCATTATACTTATTATGTCTCGTCTATCAGCTTATTCTAATCGTACCGTATTTACCTTCGTCCTTTAAGGGTCGCTTTTCTGGACCCCTTTCTCCCTCATGTTTAGCCCCATTAGTATTCAGATTTTATGACGTTTAGTCCATTAGTTTGGCGATTTTAAGACCTTTCGCCCCTTTTCTTTGTCAATATTAAGACTTTTCGTGTCAATTACGTGTAATTTTGTTTCCGGCCAATGGACAGCGAGCCTGTAAATTAGGGGAAACCAGCCTTCGGCCGGGAAATGTACAAATATTTCTTGAAGGGGGATCCTGGGGTTGTTTTTTAAAGTTTGATGGAGGTCTAGGGAGGATAAAAAAAAAATCAACCAAAAAGTGAACCATATTCTCTTAAGACCACACTCTAGTCTATAGCATAACACCTAACTGGAGCATAGGTTTGTTTTGTTAGTTTGTTTTTATACAGGGTTCCCGAGTCTAGTGTGTCCCCTTTAACTTAACAACAACCTCTTACTACTATGCCTAGTATTTCTCCTCTATCAACTTATTCCGTTCGTACTCTCTATTACCATACCTGATTCGAACCTGTGTTATTAGTACAGGGTTCCCGAGTCTACTGTGGCCCCTTTAACAACAATCTCTTAACATTATGCCTGGTATAGCTCTCTATCAACATATTCCGTCCGTACTCTCTATCACCATACCTGATTCGAGCCTGTGTTATTTGTGCAGAGTTCCCGAGTTTAGTATGGCCCCTTTAACAACAATCTCTTACCAATATCCCTAGTATTTCTCCACTATTAGCACATTCCAATCGTACTTTCTATCCCCATACCTGATTCGAACCTGTATAATTTATGCAGGGTTCCCGAGTGTTGCGCCGCCCCTGACCACCACCCTCCTGGGGCCGGCGGAGGACCTGACCGTGTACCCTCCTCCAGACACGGTATTCACCCAGCAGAACAACTCGGAGCTGCGAACACAAGTAGGCGCTACGGCCGTACTACACTGCATCGCTCACAACGTCGGCGAGAACACGGTACAGTACAGTGAGATAGAAAGAGAGAGAGAGAGAGAGAGAGAGAGAGAGAGAGAGAGAGAGAGAGAGAGAGAGAGAGAGAGAGAGAGAGAGAGAGAGAGAGTCAGTCATAGAGAAGTTTTATTTTAGTGTAATATTTATTTGGCACATTCTTGGGAACTAGGACTGTAAGCACATTTTTCAGAACTTGTTATAATTATCATAGATTTACAGTATACATACGATAACTTTTCATGATGTAAGTTTTCACAATAGGCACTAGAATATAAATAGTCAACTTTTTTCGCCCTTCTACAACGTGCTTAAATAAACTGATATAGTTCCACTTCCAATATTCTTGGACGTAACACGTTACCGAAACCGCGTCTTGTATTTCCCAAGGCCGCGAGAGAGTGTCATCACACCACACAGTATAATTTAGGATTGTGTAATTGATGGAAATTCTAAAACTATGTTCAGAGAGAAAATGTATTTTGTTATAATCGACGAATCGTATCGAGATGCAGTGGTTTATTTCTCCATCAGCAACCTGTAGTGGATTAAAGCGCGCGATGTCATTCTTCTCATAAAAGAAAAGATACTAAATAATACAATTTATAAATCATAAATGGTAGATACATTTCAAATAAGGGCTTAAACATGAGAATGTATCAGAAAACAAAACCTAGTTAGGATATTGTATCCAATTAACATGTTAAACACATAATTTGAATTTAATGTTTAAGGTCACATACAAAATGATCCAGATACAGAAGGTGATTTGAAGAGAGCAGTATAATTAGATTTAACGATATACTGTAAGGCCAAAACCCTGTGCATCCGGGTTATTAATATAATGACGAACACCAGCGCTAGCGACACACGCTACACATAACTCGGTTTCTGGGACATAATGCAATTAGAGAGAGGCAGGTACTAAGGGACAGGCAGGCAGGTATAGGCGAACACGCAGGCAGATAGGCCGAGAGGAAGGAAGGCAGATATGGCAGGCAGGCAGACATGACAGCCAGGAAAACATTGAAGGAAGGCAGACATGGCAGGCAGGCCGAGAGAAAGGAAGGCAGATATGGCAGGCAGGCAGACATGACAGGCAGGCAAACATTGCAGGAAGGCAGACATGGCAGGCAGGCAGAGAGAAAGGAAGGCAGATATGGCAGGCAGGCAGACATGACAGGCAGGCAAACATTGCAGGAAGGTAGAAATGGCATGCAGGAAGACAGACATGGCAGGAAGGAAGACAGATATGGAAGGAAGGATGACATATATGGAAGGCAGAGAAACGGACATGGCAGATAGGCAGGCAAGTAGACATGACAGACAGGCTAGTAGTCCTGTCAGGCAGTCAGACAAGGCAGATAGGCAGGCAAACAGACATGGTATGCAGGCAGGCAAGTAGATATGACAGACAGGCAGATAGGCATGGCAGGCAGGCAAACAAACATGGCATACATACAGGCAGGCAGATATGGCAAACAGACAGGCAGACATGGCAGGTAGATAGGTAGCAAAGCGAGTTGACAAATATATAGGTTTGTAGTAAAGAGATAGGATATGATGGGGAACACAAAATATTAACCTTCTTTCAAACATGAGACTTAACAATACTGTATTCTAGCTGCATATAAAAAGATAATAATAGAGTTAGTAAGGATTTCTCGGACTCAAAAGATTAATTAGGAAATGTCCCGATATTCTGATCAACGGAGGCACTTTCTAATCGGATTAAAGTTGTCTGACGGAAGTAAGGTATTAACATGCATATATCGTCTACAGATACCACGAGTAAAAATAGCATGGCATGATAGGAAGGTGTTACGACTGGGGTTCAAATATATCAGGGCTCTTATTCATTGGACTAGTAATGGCATAAATGTTACAACGGAAAGCGCTAGCTCCAACCTCTGAAGTATATTCCCAGTGAACAAAGAACACAAATACTCTACAGAGTTCTATATGCAATAATAGGCTATCAAACTCTCAATAAATGTGCGTCTACTCTAGGCTTAATGTTATGTGAAAACAGCCTATTACTACCTATAACCGACGGTGCTTGGTTATGGTATGCAAAGTAAGGTGGTAAGAGAAGTTACAGCTTACGTTACTTTAATCAATAAATGTCAGGCACTCCTGCATGAAAGAAAGTGCACTAAAGTCCTTCAACACTAACAAGGAATCTTCTTTAAATGTTAGATGCTGTAAAGATGCTCGTATCGGAAATGGAACCCAAAAAGGCAGGCAGTGGAACAATGCTCGTGCAGGCTATGCACACAAAAAGGCAGAATATATAATGCCGTCGGAGCCAAGAATATCCTAAACACTACAACACTAATAATAATCGCCACAATGCAGTATTCCTATCAACAAAAAGAGCCTAAGTCGTTTGTGTCTCAATACATCAAACTAGGCTGCGAAATGCTTGTGTAATCATAAATGGGTATGCATAAAACGAGTAATTAGGTTAATATACTTAATGTCTACTATGATTGATAAAGTCTAGCTAGAGTCAATGATACGAGATACTGGTGCGCATGGCATGCTGCATAGCCTAGTGCAAATCTCAAGTCTGTGTGTCAAATATTACGTTATAATGAAGGGTAGCTCTCTTGAGAAACCTTAATACCGAAGTATTAAGCGTTCTCCTGGCGTACCTCAAAGACAAACAATCGAGACCAGAACAGTGCAGAATGGTATAGGCAAAAAGCCCTCATTCGTGCATGCTCTACTCTCAATGGCACACAGACTAGAATTTACTCAATCAACTCCAGTTCTCAGGTATGTCGTGCCGCTTTTAACTAAAGCCAGCACTCATAGGAAACAATACCTATTATATCAGACTCCCAGTCTAGCATTATCTAATCCAGCAGAACACTAATAATTATAGGAGCAGCAATATGAAAACCAACCAATGCTTCGTGATCCACTTATCTCAACAACTAACATACATAGGTTATACCAGACCTTAACACACAATACAACTGGCCAGCATGAAGCTGATTTTGCAGAGTTAACCAGAGGGGATATAATGTTAATAAAGGTGGTGAAAGATATGGAAAATGAGAGATAGGCAGAGGAAAAGATTCTCAGGGGCGGAGCGGGAACAGATAGCAAGGGAAAAAAGATGAGTGTGTTCTAGAAACCAGATCTGAGGGAGAGAGTGGCGAGGAACCAGTATATATACTCGCACTAGCTCGAGCTGCGTGGGAAAACAACGGTTACGAGTCGACCGACCACTCACAGAGCTCGCAGCATGGTAAGGACCTCTCTCCACCAACCCCCGCGAGGCAGCCAGCCGTGACGTCATCGAGCGGGACAAAAAACACTGCGCGCCCCCTCTCACTCTGTTCTACTCCCTCTACAATGGAAAACAAAGAGGGGGGGTTGCAATGTACGTTGCAACCTACTTAAACCCAGTCGAGGTGACTCTCCCCGAAAGTAATGCAGAAATAGTGTGCGTCAAAATAAATAAAAAAAACATGAAGTTAAATATCACTACAGCGTACCGACCACCGAGACTAACTGTTGCCGATGATACAATTTTTTATGAAATACTAGAGAAAACCCTTAATTCCGACGAAACAGTTTTACTAGGTGACTATAACCTCCCCCTAATTGACTGGAATACCCTGACCGGAAAAAATGCTGAGTCACGCCTAATGACAAGCTTCATCCAGGACAATTTTTTGACTCAACACGTAAAACAGCCGACGCGAGACAGGAATATATTAGACCTCGTAATCACTACCCAAGAAAATTTATTATCAAACCTGGATGTAGGTGAACATCTGGCAACGTCCGATCATAAAATCTTAAGAATCAACGTTATAAGCAAATATTCCTCAGTAAAAACAACAGGAATGGTTTCGGACTTCAAAAACGCAAATTATGACGGACTTAAGGAATCGCTATCAAACATACACTCAAACCTCATAAATATAAACGAAGTAAATGAACTATGGGGACATTTTAAGTCTACAATTACAGAAGCGCATAAACAATTTGTACCCATGAAACCAAAACGTAATACGAAATCAAGTATGCCCCCTTGGTACAGTAGAGACATTGGCAAGGCAATAAGGAAAAGGAATCAACTCCACAAACTTGTAAAAAATAACACAAACACTGAAGTAATTAAAAACTTGTACAAAAATAGTAGAAGGGAAGTGAAAAAAATAATTAGGGGGAACAAACAAAATTACGAAATGACTATTGCCAGAGAAAGTGCCACAAACCCCAAAAAATTCTACAGTTACGTAAACAAAAATAAACAGATCAAAAGCGGAATCGGACCGCTAATAGAAGATGGCCAGACAATAACAGGTGACACAAACACGGCAAATCTGCTCAACAAATATTTTGGCTCAGTTTTCACAGAAGAAATCATCGATCATACCCTTGAAAATAACACCTCAACTCATGTGATAGGAGATTTCACCATCAGTGTTACCGAAGTACAAAGCAAATTGAGTAATTTAAATGTAAATAAGACCCCGGGACCCGACATGCTCCACCCGAAAATAATTAAGAATGTCAAGGACGAAATAGCAAAACCCCTGACACAACTATTTAACTTATCACTACTACAGGGGATTGTACCGAGTGATTGGAAAGATGCGAACATTACGCCGATATACAAGAAGGGTAGCAAGGCCAAAGCGAGTAATTACAGACCAATTAGCCTAACTTCAATTGTAGGAAAAATCATGGAAAAAATCATTAGAGATAAGATAGTAGATTACCTCGAATCAAACAACCTAATCAAAAATAGTCAACACGGCTTTAGATCAAATAAGTCATGCCTAACAAATTTGATTGAATTTTATAACAAACTATTCACATATAACGACATGACGAAATCACTAGATATAATCTTCTTGGACTTTCAAAAAGCTTTCGACAAGGTGCCTCACCGAAAACTATTGGCTAAACTGGAGAGGATAGGTATCAAAGGTGAAATTCATTCTTGGATACAAAATTGGCTTACAGACAGAAGACAGAGAGTGGTGATAAATGGAGTGGAATCGGAGTGGGAGCCTGTCACTAGTGGAGTTCCACAGGGTTCAGTCCTTGGATAGGTCCTGTTTCTCATTTACATTAACGATATCGATGTAGGGGTAAACAACACCATTTCCAAATTCGCCGACGATACAAAAATAGGAAATACAGTCCTGAACGAAGATGATAGAAATGCGTTGCAATCTGATTTAAACAAGATATCAGAGTGGTCGAAAAAATGGCAGATGCCCTTCAATGTCGATAAATGTCAGGTGCTGCAGGTTGGTAGCAGAAATATGAAATACAAATACGAAATGAATGGCAAACAAATAAAAACCGCAACGGTAGTAAAAGACCTAGGGGTACTAATATCTGAAAACCTAAAAACTTCCGACCAATGTATAGCAGCTGCAAATAAGGCAAACATAGCATTGGGCTTTATTAAACGAAAATTTACATATAAACATGAAAACGTAATAGTGCCACTGTTCAAAAGTATGGTGAGGCCCCACCTTGAATATGGTGTGCAGTTCTGGTCACCTTATCTGATCAAAGACATTGTAAGACTCGAGTCAGTACAGCGTAGAGCGACGAAGATGATACCCTCATTAAGAAATAAACCATATGAAGAAAGACTTAAACGATTGAACCTGTTCTCATTAAAAAAGAGGAGGTTGAGGGGTCAGCTTATTGAGTGCTTTAAGATACTAAAAGGTTTCGACAAAGTCGATGTAAATGCACTATTCACATTAAACAATACTAATCAAACTCGCGGAAATGGAATGAAATTAAAAACCAAAAAGGCAAACCTAGATGTCACAAAGAGTTTCTTCACCTACAGTGTGGCGACAGAGTGGAATAAACTACCAGCGAGAGTGGTGGAGAGCGACACAATAAACGCTTTCAAGGGAAGGCTTGACCTCTATCTGCAGAGGGCTGGGGTGATATGAAAAAAAAAAAAAAAAAAAAAAAAAATATGTATATGTATGTGTGTGCACTGTACAGTATGTATATATATATATACTGTATATATATGTATGTATGTGTGTATGTATGTATGTGTATATGTGTGTGTGTGTGTGTATATGTGTGTACCGGTGTATATATGTGTATGTATGTATGTGTATGTGTATGTATATATATATGTATATATGTATGTATATGTATATATATGTGTATATGTATATGTATGTATGTGTATGTGTATATATGCATATATGCATATATAGTTTGTAAGGCCAGACTGCCTAGTAAGGACCTTGAGGTCTGTGTGGTCTGTGTATCTATGTAGCTCTATGTAGCTCTCTCTCCCAGATCCTATCATTACTAGTTAATGACAAAACATATACTTTACAATTAAATATATAAAGCCTTGACATGGGCGAAAACAAAGAGCCTTTCTGGACTGCCCATGACACGAGCTTTCATATGAAATAAAGCACACTCTAATACATAAACTGTAGCCCCATCCACTGCCCTGGCGATCCTAGCGAGTCACTGTAGGACAAGCCATGCGGTTCTAACGGAGTGGTCAACGTCACAAAGGTAATACAGAAAGGTATTTATGGACGAAATATAGATTGATTAAGCGACAGAGAAAGACATCGGAAGGAACAAAAAGGGAGAAAGAAAAGCAAAATTTGATAGAAGGTATGAAGTACATTACGTACATGATACATTTTGAGAATTGAGCAACACTATATCGAGGGCACAGCCAGGAGGTGACGGAAAGTGGAAGTGTAATATTAAATCGGAAAATATCTGGTGCAGAAATTCATTTATATACAACACGTGAACCTGTAGTGAACCTGTTTGTAATTACGAGGATACCAGTGGGAAAATATTGTAGAGAAACATATAGGTAGAGTATATAAGAAGAGACAGGAGCAGATGCAGAGAAACGCAGACTGAAACTCATTAAGATAGGTTAATGCAGATAGGTATATAGAGAAGCAGAGAGACAAATATGCGGACATGTAGAGATAAGCAGATATCGATAACTACACATATATCGTCATCATATGAGTACAGTATAGAGAGAGACTGAGACATTCTTCTATAGATTGATAGAGTGAGGAATAAATACATGGATAGAAAGAAGGTGGTGTCCGGACAAAACCATAACAGACAAAACCCCAGTGGACAGAAACCCAACCTCTTATATTAAAAATGGACTAAACCCCAATCGCACATAACATATATATATATCCAATAAAACACTTCTAAGGTTGCAAACACTTATTACTATAAATTCTTCGCATTCCACAATCCACAAAGCCCTTTTTAGGTTAGGGTAAGTTAGGTAAGGTGACTGAGATTTTGTCCACTGGGGTTTTGTCCATTGGGGTTTTGTCCATTGGGGATTTGTCCATTAGGGTTTTGTCCATTGGGGTTTTGTTCGTTGGGTCTTTGTCTGTTGGGGCTTTATCCGTTGGGGTTTTGTCCATTGGGTTTTTTTCCATTGAGGTTTTGTCTGTTGGGTTTTTGTCCATTGGGTTTTTGTCCGTTGGGGTTTTGATTGTTGGGGTTTTGTCCGTTGGGGCTTTGTCCGTTGAGGTTTTGTCCGTTGGGGTTTTGTCCATTGGGGTTTTGTCAGTTGGGGTTTTGTCCGTTGGGGTTTTGTCCGTTGGGGTTTTGTCTGTTGGGATTTTGTCCCTTGAGGTTTTGTCTGTTGGGGTTTTGTCCGTTGGGGTTTTGCCATGGAACCACAGAGGATACCATTACTAATTTAAATAATGGTATCACACACACACACACACACACACACACACACACACACACACACACACACACAGACACACACACACAGCACAGCAAGAAAGCACTAGCCGGCTTATTACATGCAGGCAGTAAAGCCATGCAAAAATAGGAGAGCTATAAACTAGCCAGAAAATACCGGGCGAGACACATTACTGGCCGCGGGTAAGAGGCTCAGAGCCAGACTAACTAAGAACACAACGGGAAGAAAAAAAAAAAATAATAATAATAATAATAATAATAATAAAAACCCTGAGAGAAAGATCATTTAAGGTTCCCCTTAAATTACAGGCTCGCTATCGCTCGCCAGACAAAAACTACAACACCTAAATGGCACAAAAGGTCTTAACATGGACAGAAATGGGGCGTAGGGTCTTAGAATCGCCAACATAATGAGGCAAAAGTCTTAAAATCTCCAACCTAATGGGGCTAAACATGAGGGAGAAGGGGAAGAGAGCTCAGAGCCAGCCAAACTAGGAACACACCGGGAGGATAAAAAAGGAGATACAAAACAAAAACAAAATAACAACATGAAACTGTGAGAAAGATGATTTAAAGATTGAATAAGAATGGCCAGATTCATTGCCTGACAGTGGGGTCCGAACCCCCCACCAGAGGGTTTGTATCTGTTGCTGCATTAGGAATTACACTGGACCAATTCATTCGGTCATGTAGATAGTGTGACACACAGTTTTCACTAAGGAATTATAGCATTTTAAGTTTTATCCTTACTCTGATGGTTCTTCCATTAAAAATACAATACACTGTTAGAATATCCAATACCAATTTCAAACCTTTAGACGAGATCCGAGCCCGTTATTACTGTGTCACTATGGTTAATGGAGTGCAAAATGTTGCAGGTACTGTTGCACTAGTAATTGGTCTACACAAAATGGTTTTACAATGCAGGTAGTTTTACCTAGAGTTGTTACCAAAGGTGCTTTGAACACTTTACTTCGTCCTTATACTGATAGTTGATAATCTAACCTTTAAACACACATAAATGAGAGAGATAAGCAGGCTGTGGAACATTATGAAAACAGTTGCTTAGCAAGAGTGATCTGAGAATCACCACCAGATAATAAAATAGTCACAGATAAAGTGGGGTAAACAAACTACAACAACAACTACTATTACTACGATTACGACTACTACTACTACTACTACTACTACTAATAATAATAATAATAATAATAATAATAATAATAATATAGAGCTAACAAGTGAAGATGGCTGCTGGTGAGAACAGTCTGAGAGTCATCCCCTCAACTCGGCAGCAACTAGCAGCCAACACGCAGCTCTGATCTTCACCCAGAATAACAAACAAGATGAACAAAACAAACATTTCAGTGGAGGCGGCGGAAGGCACGTTCCAGGCTTGTTTTGGAGTCTCGTTTATATCCGAAAGTTTGTTTAGCGGGCGATAGACTGTCACATCTGACACGAAGTTGATTTTGATATTTGTCATTTCTGTCAGAAGTCCTTCCGAAGCTGGGTGTTTACGGTTCATTTCCACAAGTATTTTTGTACACACACAATTCAATTTATTGGAGAGCAGAAGAGGACTGCTTTAAAGCATCATGATGTACGAAGGTTGTGTTGAAAAGGTTAAGACCAGGAGAGGAATCGTATAATCAAAAGAGCAATCAAAAGAGTAAAGAGTAAGCATCTAGTCTTATTGTAAACACCATGACGTGTTCTTTTCTATCACTTCAGAAGGACCTATGTTATTCAGAGGGTTTATTGAGATCGTATTTACCCATTTCAGTCATAGATGTAGATCATAAACTAAAAACAAAATCGTCTTATGGTAACCAGAATATGATGAAAATTACGCAATGGTGGTGAAGGGGTTAACAAAGAATATTAATCTGAAGCTCGTATTTAACCCCATATACACAGTGGTGCTAATTACGAATCATTCCAAGATATCATGCACACGTTTCATGATGGAAGAATGGACATAATAGTAGAGTGGGAGAATCATCACCCTCAGGATACCCAAGATAATGAGCCAGAACCCTGAACAGCAAGGGTGGTGGAAAAGGTGGTAGAAGTGATGTTGGAGAGGGACAAGGAAGGGTGGTGGAAGGGAACAAGGAAGGGGTGGTGGAAGGGAACAAGGAAAGGGTGGTGGAAGGGAACAAGGAAGGGGTGGTGGAAGGGAACAAGGAAGGGGTGGTGGAAGGGAACAAGGAAGGGGTGGTGGAAGGGAACAAGGAAAGGGTGGTGGCAGGGAACAAGGAAGGGGTGGTGGAAGGGAACAAGGAAGGGGTGGTGGAAGGGGACAAGGAAGGGACGCTAGGGATAGGAAGGGTTGGTGGAAGGGAATAAGGAAGGGTTGCTAGGGGAAGGAAGGGGTGGTGGATGTGAACTGGGAAGGGGTGGTGGAAGGGAGGAATGAATGGTGAAGCTTTAAGCCCGAACATTAGAGGGGAGTGAAAATTACATAATGTGGAGGGAGATACGCGAGGGGAGAGAATGGCAGAATAGGAAGGGGAAGAGAACAGGGAATAAGATAGAGAACACGGATACTGGACAAAGGCAGTTGTTTTGTTTCTTTGTTAATATAAATAATTACAATCAAAAGTCAAACACATAATGTTAACACTATTCACCTAAGCTAATAAACAGACTCTCACAAAATTGTACTTCTAATTCTAAATATTGACCCTTGATCTTTGAGTAAAATACAACACACCTTTGTTTTGAGTGACCGTCGCATTGACCAATTGGATATACCTGGTAAATTTGGTAAAAATCCATTAAGCAGTCTAGGAGGAGTTTCTGGACAGACAGACGGATCTGGTTGGTCATGCACAGTATTATTAAAATAGGGATTCGCACCAAGCCTAAAAAGACTATGTGGCACCAAAAGAAACTTTGTGGAAAAAAAAAAAAATCGGAGGGGTTGTGGGGCTGGGCGCAATACGGAGTAGAGGAGAAGAAGACTAGGAAACACTAATTAAAGAAGCTGAAGGAGACGGGTATGGAGGAGAAACCGCATAAGATGTGGGAGGGAGAAAGTGGGGGACTCTCCAAGCATATCGGCTAAGACAAGGGGGCGATTAAGGGAGGATATGAAGGGGAATGCCCGCCGTCGGGCATTGAAGAAATGCGGACAGTCGACCAGGAGATGCTGGACAGACACTGGAATATGGCAGCAAGGACAGAGCGTGGGGACATCACAGGACATCAAATGACCATGCGTGAGCCTGGTGTGGCCGAGCCGAAGACGGGCTAGAGCGGTCTCCCATCGACGATTGCGATGAGAGGAAGACTTCCAAGGTAGGACGGAAGGTTTGACAGAACGCAGTTTGACATCAGACACCCTCATGGAGGTCCATTCGTCCTGCCAGCGCTGACGTAGTAATTGATTAACACGCGGGAAGTAATCAGATGCAGGAATACGTCGTGGCACGAGTCGGTGAGAGGTAATAGCAGAGTGGGCGAAAAAATCAACCCGCT
Source organism: Lithodes maja (assembly GCA_037953745.1). Taxonomy (NCBI): domain Eukaryota; kingdom Metazoa; phylum Arthropoda; class Malacostraca; order Decapoda; family Lithodidae; genus Lithodes; species Lithodes maja. The sequence goes on from JBAKBP010015524.1 coordinate 15,409, forward strand.
CATTGCCAGGCACTCCAACATGACTCGGGACCCAACAGAAAGACAGGGACTTCAATTTAGTAGCGATGCGGAACAACCATTCTTGAATCTCCAGCACTTAGGGGTTAACAGCGGGAAAAGACTGAATACTCTGAAGAGCACTAAGGGAGTCACTAAAAATTACAAAGGTATGCAGGTGTGAACAAAAAATAGTACGTAGGGCAAATAAAATAGCAAATAACTCGGCCGTAAAGACACTAGCACATGATTGGATGTGACGTTGGAATGTCCGGTCCGGGAACACAACCGCAAACCCTGTACCGGCGGAGGTCTTGGAACCATCAGTGTACACTGGAACGGCTGAAAAGTGGTGTAGCATATGTTCCGCAAACTGAGCATAAAGCAACTGTGGGGTTGAAGAGGCCTTAGAGGGGGGGAGGGCAGCTGTACAAACGGTAGGGCGAGGGAGTAGCCATGGGGGGAACTCTGACTGTCGGAGGGGTAGCACCGATGGAATGGGAAAAGAGAAGGAGGCTAGTAAAGCAGAGACCCGACCGGGGAACGAAGTAGCAGACACTGATGGGGCTAAGCCGGAAGCCGTGGGAGGAAAACCAGCCGAACTGTGTTGCAGAAGGCGAAGATGACATCGAAGGGTCAGTTTATCCCGCCTGGATGATAGCGGTGGGACACCTGATTCAGCATAAAGGCTAATAACCGGAGTAGAGCGAAAAGCCCCTCGCGACAAGCGCAGACCGTGATGGTGAAGGGAGTCTAGGCGCTAAGGTTTGTACGTGCAGCGGAGGCATATACCTGGCAGCCATAATCGATCTTGGAGAGAATAAGCGTTGTATGGAGGCGCAGAAGAGTCGTCCGGTCCACACCCCAAGACAAGTGGCTAAGGGTTTGTAAGAGTTGAAGCCGTCGGGTGGTGGAGGTCAGTAACGAAGTAATGTGCGGGTACCATGTCAACCGAGTATCGAAAATGAGACCTAAGAATGGAGCTGAGGACCTGTAAGGCAGAGGGCGGTTATACAACGTAAGAACAGGATGCGGGACTGTATGGCGTTTTGTGAAGATGACGGTACAAGATTTCGAGGGCGAAAACCGAAAACCATGGGCCGTAGCCCACTGCGCAGCTGCATCAATGGCCTTCTGCATGAGATTTTGTAGGGCAGCGATATCCAAACCCACAGCGTAAATAGCGAAGTTGTCCACATACAAAGAAGCACGGACACCAAGAGGGAGAGAAGAAATAATACCATTAATAGCTAGGATAAAAAGGATGGTACTAAGAACACAACCCTGTGGGACACCGTCGTGTTGGGGGTATGTTCGTGAGAATGTATTCTGAAGCTTGACTCGGAAAGTACGATCACGGAGAAAGTTCTTCAAGAATACCGCCATGTTGCCAGACACACCAGAACGTAAAAGGGTATGAAGGATGTTGTATTTCCAGGCAGTATCATACGCTTTTTCAAGGTAGAAGAAATACAGCTAAAACCGACTTAGTGTCCGAAAAGGCGTCGCGGATAGAAGTCGCCAATCTCAATAATGGGTCCAAAGTACTACGGCCCTTGCGAAAGCCATATTGAAAAGGTGACAGGATGCCTCTTGATTCCAGGAGCCACATTAAGTGGGAGTGAACCATGTGTTCTAATAATTTGCCTACACAACTGACCAGGGCAATGGGGCGGTAATCTGCTGGTGCATGGCCCGACTTACCCGGCTTAAGGAATGGGAGAAGGATGGCATGTCTCCACTCAGCCGGAAAAAAACCTGTGGACCACAGACGGTTGTAGATGGATAAGAGAAAGCTAAGCGCAGGTGGAGATAAGTGCTTCAGCATCAAGTAATGGACACCGTCAGGGCCCTCACATGTATCCTTACAGGCTCCCAGGCTAGACTCAAGCTCAGCCCGGGAGAAGGGGGCATTGAAAAACTGATCAGATGATAAGGCGAAGTCAAGTCGCTTAATTAAGTTCAGAACGGCGTTTATGCATCTGGAAGGAGGGTGGGAGATGGGAGCCAGTGCTAACATCACTGAAATGTTGTCCCAACATATTGGCCACCAGAGACGGATCGCCCACAATGCCAGTGTTGGTATGGAGGACTGGGGCCGGCGTAGGCGCATGTTTCCCTGCAATCTTCCTGACGCGAGCCCAGACTTGCGGAACAGGTGTATCTGTGTTGATAGTAGAGGCATACGACATCCAGCTAGATTTTTTTGCAGAGCGGATTGTACGACGGAAGACGGCATTAGCCTGTTTGAAAAGAGTATACGCATCCCGCTCATATGGAGAGCCTTTTTTCCGACGGAAACGCTTCCACTTGGCTCTTTTATTGCGTACAGCCGAAGTGCACTGAGCAGTCCACCACGGTACACACTTAGAAGACATACTCCGAGTGGTGCGTGGAATACAAGTATAGGCAGCATGGAGCACAAACATCAGGAAACTGGTAAGCATGGCATCAGGGTCCGGGAAAGCAGGGGTCGGATTAGGCGGAACGGCGAGATCAGCGAAAGATGTCCAGTCGGCACGATCGAAACACCAACGGGGAGGGCGCGGCACTGGGGAGTAAGACGTAGGGGAGAGGACAATCGGGAAGTGGTCAGTCGCACAGTAATCATTAAAGACCTTCCAAGTAAAATCCAAGGATAGTGTAGGGGAACACAGAGACAAGTCAATACATGAGAAGGTACGGGTGCCGCTATCAAAATGCGTAGAGGAACCAGTGTTTAAAAGAAATAAATCGTGTGTACAAATCAGAGCCTCAAGGGAACGACCTTGTGTATTAACGGTAGAGTCACTCCACAGGGAATGCCTGCAATTAAAATCCCCTAAAAGGAGGAAAGGTAGAGGTAATAGAGAAAGGATCCTGTTTAATTCTGGAGCATCGATCGGGATCGAGGGGGAAAGGTATATGGAAACTACTGTAAGCCAGCGTGAAAGGAACACTCTGGCAAGCGTGCATTTAAGAGAGGTACAGATAGTTAACGGAGACACTGGGACATCATGATGTACGAGGAGGCAAGTAGCATACTGGGATTGGGGAGAACTTATATAGGAGTAAAAAGGTATTGGGGAGGGGGCATTAGATAAACGCGATTCTTGTAAACTAATAACAAGTGGGCTAAACCTAGAGATAAGGTAACGAAGATCAACACGATGTGCTGCAAAACTACGAATGTTCCATTGTAAAATGGACATTAACAAGACAAAAAAGATTAAAAAGAAGACGCGTACAAGAGGGAAGAAAAGACGGACACTATATACAACATACTGTATTTACAAAATACAGTTAACACCGTGGGTGGAAAATATAGCCAAGAGAGGCTAACGATGGGAAATAATAGCAGGAATTGGAGAAGACGTTGAAGGGGAAGACTGGAAACCGGGGGGGCATAGGGAGGTCTAACAGAGAAAGAGGAGAGGAAGGAGGAGGGCCGGAAGAGGTAGGAAGGACGGACGGCGGGTGGGAAGAGAAGGAGGGGGTAAGGGCAGGAGAAGGAAGAGGGGGAGGGTCAGGAGGAGGAAGAGGAGGAGGGCCCGGAGGAAGGCCAGAAGGGGGAGTGGAGGAAGAGGACGGGGCAGGGGAAGGCGGGAGAGGGGTAGGGGGGAGAGAAGAGGGGGTAGGATGAACTTCGGCATGAACAGTTGAAGGTGGTGGGTGGGAAGAACGGATAAATTCATCAATCTTAGGTAGGGTTTCGTAGGAGAAATCTAGGGACGCAGTGATGGGAGGAGGAGGAGACTGGACGGAGAGAGGAGAAAGGGAAACAGAAGGAGAAGTAGGCGACTTCTTCTTCTTCTCGCAGGGACTTGAGCTCCGCACATCACGGAGACCACCCTTACGTTTAAAAGAGGAAGCGGGCGAGGAAGAACGGAGCACAGGAGCCCGTTTGGTAGAGGAGAAGGGAAGGTTAGAGCGAGTAGGAGATGTGGGGCGACTAGAAGAGGAAGATGACGGAGAATGGGGGGGAGGCTTGGAACGGTGAGAGCGTTGAGGGAGACTAGAAGAGGAGGAACAAGGAAGAGAGCAAGATGAAGGGGCAGAAGGAGGAGAAGGACTGAGAACAGAGAAAGTGTTAGACAAAGGGACAGAAAAGGAAGAGACGGAAGGACGAACGGAGGAGACAGAAGAGGAGGAAGGAGAAAATCTGGGAGAAGCACTGGTAGAAGGAAGGGAGGCAGATGACGAAACTGGTGCGACCGGGGGGACGGAGGGAGCGGAAGCGGTGGAAGGAACCGAGGAACCAGAAAAAGGGGGGGGGGGGGGGCGTGGTAGAGGGAGGCGAAGAAAAGGAGGGAGGAGACAGAGTCTTGGAAAATGACTGAGGGGTGAAGCCCAAGCGACGAGCCTCTTGGCGGGCTGCGGTGAGCGTAAGGCCGTGTCTCGCTTTGAGGACAGCAACCTCAGACTCGAACAGATGAACGGGGCAAATCTTAGAGTCGGCCGAATGAGACCCGCGGCAATTAAGGCAGAACTGGGACGTTGACTGACATTCGCCAACGGCATGTCCGGACTGCGCACAGCGTGGACAGAGTGGGCTCTCAGCGGCTGTACGGCAGAACTTCGCCGGGTGGCCGAAACGCCAGCAGCTGCGACACTGGAGTGGACGGGGAAGAGACGCAGTTACGGGGAGGCGAGTACCACCGACAATAACATGGGCAGGAAGGGAAAGTCCATCAAAAGAGATCTTGGCAATCTTAGCGGGATGGCGGCGAAGGTCGCGAGGAGGGATAGTGTAGCACACCACACTAACCACCTTGTGGTCTTGAGCGACAACGATGTCCTTGACGAGGTCGGCGCAATCCGCGAATGGACAACCCCCGAGACGGATGGAAGCGGGGATCAGGACAGTCCCTGTACAGGAGTTGAGTCGTTGATCTTTTTGAGCCGGGATGGGGGTGCCAGAACAATCGACGAAAGAGGACATAGCAGTAGCCTGAAGTTCGTTTTGGACGGTAACAAGACGGGAGGCATCATGGCGGGAGTGGAAGGTGACGTCCTTTCCCACCTGTTGAAGGAGACGCAGGTGGAAGAGGAGGTCATCACCGGCTAGAGGCGCAGAAGCAGGGATGGAGAAAAACTTAGTAAAGGAAGGAGGTGCAAAGAGAGAGGACATAGGGAGGACCGAGGAGCGAGGACGAAACTGTAGAAGAAGAGGAAAGAGAACGAGGGAGGGAGGGTAGAAAAGGTCGAGGGTGACATGACTAGAGGGAGAAGAGGAAGAAGAGGAAGACGCAGAAATAACTACAGGAGAGGAGATGAAATCCTGGGTAGTGGAGGGTGGAGAAAGACGTGACGAAGACGGAAGGGTAGTAGAAGATTTGGAACGGTAATGGACGAGAGGGACGAGCGACGACCGAGGGATATTTCAGCGGGCCGGTCGAGAGCACCCAAAACCATCCCCGACTCACCGTGCTCCCGCGGTGAACCGGACTGACAGCCAGACAACAGACCCCCAAGTGGCAGGCTGCATGCCACAAGGGGCTCACTCACTGGAACCACTAAAGCAGAAGCCATAAACAGGGAAGAACAGGGAAAAAAGCATAAATCGTCACCATAGCAAGAGAAAAGGGGGTAAAGCATGGAAGAAGATACTGCGGTTACCAGGTGCCCCTGGCAACGAAAGGGAGAAAGACCTCCGCAGGGCCACGAAACCCAGAATGCGGCCAATTGAGATGGGACAGGTCTCGGCTTTGAGCTAGGGACCTTGTACAACCCGGGCATTTGTCCTGCAGCTTTGTCCCACGGAGAACGGGGCCGGCGTAGTCACCTGACACACTCACTGGGAAGAGAGAAGGGAGTCAGAAACCCCAAAGCAACCCTATAGTGCCTATCCTCCAGCAACGAGCCTTGCGAGCCCTGGCCGGCAGCACCTGTTGCCAGGTGGACTCTGCCAACTCAGCAGTGATCAGAGACACCAAGGCGAAGCCCTAAGGAAACTAGAACCTCCGAAGCAGTTAAAGAGAAAGGAAGGAAGCAAACAGGGAAGTCAACCGGAAGGGAAGGGAGGGACGGGACCACAAAAGTTCAAGGGTGGGAGACCGGCCTCTGATGGCAGCCCCAGGAGAAAGCGGAAGAGGGAAAAACGAAAACTAGAAAGGAGGAGAAAGAAAAGGATATGACAAAATTAGTTGGAGGTGATAGGGAGAGCGGCCAAGAACCTTGGCCGCTCCACCTACAAGCCCGGAAGCCCCCAAACGGCGGCAACGAGTCATGTGGCAAGGGGGCTCATGCACAGTATTCAAGTTGTATCTGTGTGTGAGATACCACTTTGCTTACGGAGAGTTGATAAACAAATGGTGATGATATGAACATGCAGCTAATTTTCGGTTTACCATTTACACGTTATTGTAGTTTGTTCTATGGCAATTCAATCCAACTTTTGAACTGAATAGTTAATGTACATACGATTTATGTTACTGATTATTCAATCCTCCATCATGTATTTTAACTCTATCGACTACCTGAGACCTCCAAATGTATACATTTCGTCAAGGAGTAGCCACAATACAAAATATCAAGGAATATTTTTAATGAATGAGTCACACAAAATTATTCTAAACTTCTTGACTATGACTCTGATACTTCTTTTCTAATCTATAACGAACTATCTAACGTTAGTCAGAATATATTGAATAAGAAACCATCTGCACTGAAGGGGTTAAGGGATCGATAGAGTGAGATGTGCCTGGTGAGTTAAAAATGGAGTGGCAGATATACCATCCACCCACTCTGAGATTCGGACTCTACTGTATATAGTCAAAGTTAAGTTTGTAATGAAGTACACACAAACTATGGTAACATTAGCACATCTTCAAAGAGTATTATGTTGAACACAAGTTAGAAAGTTTCAATATCAACAAATTAGAACACAGTAATAATTATACTATTTATGCGCCTTAGTTCTATATCGCGTATTTTACAGTGTAATCAATCTGAACTAGTTTTGTCACGGAGTTATTCGAAGCTTTCAAAGACCGTTGCAAGCTTATACAGTTCTACCTGTGTAAAGTGTTCACGGTCTTCCTCCAGTCATCGGGAGAAAGCAAAATCTATCTTGTCCACGCTTCGAACTTTTCTTAAAACATATTCTTACCATAGTAAATCGTGGTGGACTGATAAAGTATACAAAATCTTAATCTTAAGAGGGAAAATGGGTGATGTCAAATTCTTTTTCGTAATCAAAGTTCGTGAAAATTGCACGTAATTCACTACGCAATGTTATGTATATAAGGTGTTAATAATATAATTAAATTTTGTAAAAAAATCCGTCTCCATGGTTGAATTTGCATAAATAAATACTTAAGGATGTTATAAACTTTTATGAGTGACTGCGCATACAACGTCCTTCTAATACGTTCACGAATACGGTCCTTAGTCCTCCTCAAACTTCCATTTCAGCAAAGTTTTCACTGCATTCTCCAAACAGCAACATTCCAATATTCCAAGTCCCTCCTCCCCAACATCAATAGAAACCTCTCTCGCGGCGAACATTTCAAAGTCCTGCTGTTTCTTAAGGCGGTTTCACACGAGCCCCTCTTCTGTCAACTGTTTTTAGTCCCGCAACCCTGATCTGGCAGCTTATGTAATATACTTTGAGGAAAATGCAATCGCCTATCATATTCTACCTCCAGTCTAGTTGTGGATACCGGTGGAAAATAGAGTCGTAACTTGTGGGTTGAGTGTCATCAGCCCAGGGTCCATAGAATATAGGGTTAACCCACGGCTCAAAGAAAACGCGCCGTCTTCCGCGCATGACCCTGATCCAGCCCATAACGAACGAATATTTTGGAACTGAGTGTTATTTAATAACATATAACATACATTAACTCAAGTTTTAATAGCTAACAATTTATCTCGTCATATTTCGTTCATTAAGGAGTAGGGTTTCAGGGTGGGAAGGACTAAGAAAACGGCTGATAGTCTCAAAATGTTGCCAGAATTCAGTTGCGGTTCACAAATTGCCGGATAAAACTCCGTGTGTACCTCCGCAATTCATCAGCCTTTGGTGCTATCGGGCGAAAGGATACATTGGCACACATTCTCCTTGTGCCTTGCTCTTTGGTCCTAGGTTTGGATATTTACATTTGTATCATTCTTTCTTACATTCTTGTATTATTATGTTAGCATTATTTATATTGGCTTATTAACTACTTCCCAGTTAGGATATTTTTAATTATATTTCATAGTTAATTGGAACATAATTTCATATTTGTTTTCTCTGTACACTTGGTAAAAGTTTCACAATTTGTTGTCTTCAAAACTAATGTTAGGTCACGTATCCAGGTGACACTTTGTGTGTAACTGGAAACAAATTTAGGAATCAGGCTTCCCAGAAATATTGCAGACTAGCAGGGGTACCCGGCGTTGCCCGGGTAATCACCATAATTACCACCACTACTACTACCATAATCACCATCATCAATCACTACTACCACAATCATCACAATACTACTACTACCATAATCACCGGCCTCGACCTCCCTGTGCCTCATTAAACGGCGACCTCGATTTTGGCCGCTAAATGACCTCCGATTTTGGATCTGACCTCATCCGTACCCCTATTTTGGGGGGCTGCGAACAACTTTCGTTCCATACACCTTTCCGATCGGAGGCCTCCTTCTGCCCCAAACGGCCATTTTGTTTCATATTTGTTTTTAACAATTCAATTTCGGCCTCGAAACGACCTCCGATCGTGGCCTCGCCCCCTCTATGACCTGACCCTGGTCAATTGACACTCACATGCAAAGTTTCAGCTCCCCAGGTCCAAAACTGCGTATTAAGAACACACACACACACACACACACACACACACACACACACAGCCCGTAGCCTAGTAGGTAGAGCTCTCGTCTCACACACGAGGGGTCGGGGGTTCAATCCCGGCCGGGCGGAGACAAATTGGGCTTGTCTCCTTTCATGTGTTAGCCTCAGTTCACCTAGCTGTAAATAGGTACCTGGAATAAGTGGATGACGTTGTGACGTCCCATCTGGGGTTGGCAAAAATGGTACAAGGCGAGATGGGTATCATATGGTTCACCTAAGCTGATGGCTACCTAAGCCTTCGGGCGAGACGGTACCGTCTATAGTGAGAATGGTACCATACAGATCCACCCTAAGCCTTCGTTTCCGATGTCGCCAATTGGCTAAATACAGACTACACACACATCCACAGCCATTCCAACAGTACATAAAACACTTAACATGCATTTCACGCAATACATTCCCAGTTAAGGAGGCGCGATAATAATGAGCTTAGCTCGCATTGCGTGGATTCCCCTTGACGAACAAGTAACTGAGTAACTGAGTAACTGAGTAACTGAGTAACACACACACAGACAATCGAAAATATTATATAGACAACAGTTGACTTCAATACTCCCTGGAAACTTCTGGTGTGGAAAGCGAACTCCTTATCTCCTTCAGTATTTGGGGACGCATACATTTGTTTCATTCGGGCTATTATTAGACAAGTGTGGGACATAGAGGATAAACTGAGATTGTCTTTACTCCTCTGGTTACTGTGAACCCTTTCTAAACTGCATAACATCTATTAATAGCCAGAATATCATTAGAAACGCGTCTAAATAGTAAAAGGGTTACTATGACTCACTATTCACAGATTTCATGACACGTTTGTGAATCTTACGCATGTTGAGTGAGTAATGAATGAAGCTGTACATTATGACAAACGAATAGTCCATCTCTGCCGCCACCTTTCATCCTGTCTTTGTCGTTCCTTTGTCTTCGTCATCTTGGACTTTACCATTGTCTTCTTTTATCCTGACAGCGTTAATTTGAACTATTGAGCATTATCGTCGCTAATGGCCACATTGACCGTTTATGTAAGAATAAATATCAAGAAAGATACATAATTATGAATTTCAGTCAGAACAAATGTGATTTTATGCATGGAAGAATAAATAGTGTCATTGACTTACAAGAACAAATTTCTATAATATCAGTAATTGACCACATTAATTAACTACTGCATAAGCAAATACATTTATCATCCATAACAATTATCTCTTGTATTCACACACACACACACACACACACACACACACACACACACACACACACACACACACACATATCTATCTATCTATATGTAAATATATATATACACAGTATATATATATAATTATATATATATATATATATATATATATATATATATATATATATATATATATATATATATATATATACAGTATATATATATAAAATGATATATAGATAGATAGATAGATAGATATGTTATGCCTGTAATATAATGACTTTATGCAAAGGGTTCTTGTCTGGTTTAGGGATGTGAAGGGATACACGTTTTCAATGGTTTTATATATACACAAGAATAGCAATCAATAGGTTATGAGATCTGATTATGGATCACCTTACGAAAGAAGAAATACATGCCCGAGAGGATTACCTCCGTAATGCGTTCAGCACTCTCCTAGGGTCCCCAGCCATGGAATCAAAAATAATTCCATGGGAAATCAAAGAAGTACTGCCGAAGAACTTCCCAGTCGGCTGCGCTAATGTGCCATAAGCGCCGCCGGTTGGGAGGACCGGGTGGCCGTACTGGAGAGATAGGACAGGTGACAGAAATAAGTTTATGGTCAAAAGGAGCCCAAAAAAGAGAAAAGGTCTACAGTATAAGAGGAAGGATTAGAAGTTAGAAACAAGTCCAGAATGTTGGACCGATCTCCGAAGCGATCCGGGATATGTGTGGGTAGCTGTACCAACTGCTCTAGGTCATTTAGGATAGAAAAGATGTAGGCTTGTTCACCAGGTTGGTCAGTGGAGTGAGAGGAGAGCCATTGGCGGTGCTGAACATTGAAATCTTCTAAGATGAAGATTTCTGAGACAGGAGAGATGGATAGGATGTGTTCCACATTAGAGTTAAGATAGTCAAAGTATTTCGGAGAGTCAGTTGAGTTAGGGGAAAGAAAAATGGAGGTCATGGGAGGAAACTAAGGACAATAGTAAATAAATTCATAGATATATGAACAAATGAATACAAATCTCCCCCTTAAGGTGAAAGGATTGGAACGTGTGTAACCTCATATCTCGTACCTTCTTTCCCCGCAGGTGTCGTGGATCAGACGCCGCGACTATCACCTGCTGACGGTGGGGTCCCAGGCCTACAGCAGCGACGAGAGGTTCCAAGTCCGCTACATCAAACAAGAGAGCGTAAGTCAACACGTACACACACACACGGTTTGCTGGTCCCCCTTTCTTCCTCATGCTTAGCCCCATTATGTTTTTGTTCAGATTTTAAGACGTTCGGCACATTAGTTTGGCGACTTTATAAGACCTTTCACCCCATTTCTTTGTTAATATTAAGACGCTTCGTGTCATTTAGGTGTCGATATTTTCCTGGTGAGCAATAGCGATCCTGTATTTTAAGAGGAACCGGCCTTTGGCCGGGACATATTTCTATCGAAAAATGTACACAATTATCTTGGGTGGGTGTTTTTTTAAGTTTGATGGAGGTCTAGGGAGGAAAAAAAAAAAAAAAATGAAAATATACATACATGCGCAATTACATGGAAGTCAGAGGGTTGATTGAGGTAGTCTTTACCCTTATCATTCTCACAGATCCTTTCTAAGCTATATATAATCGTCCAATAAAGGCTAGAATAAACTGTTAAAATGCGTCATAATCTTCAAAGGGTTAACGTGTTCTTGTGTTCTATAATTATCCCCTTCTGTACCGGTGACTTCTTTTTATTTATATTATAGCTATATTTAGACGATTGTGTGTGGTTTAAGAAGGATTTGTCGTGGTAGAAAGGGTTAAGTTACATAGTTCAAAGTCTGTTAATTGCTGGAGGCCAATTTTAAACTGAATGAAACCGTCTAATAGTAGCCATAATATAATGAAAAGGACGTCACCGGTACTGCAAGGGTTAACTAACATTTGAATAAAAACACACTAATATTCACATTTATAGTTGCCCACATAAGTTTTGTTCCTCTGTGATCTTATGCATGGACATACAATGCACATGATTGAATTTCTTATGCAGTTGTTAACTCCTCTGACCAGTCAACTGATAATTATAGGAATTTACTCGCAATTCATTGATACTAATTTTACTTGCATACATAAGACAACGAAGAGGAACAGAACGTATGTGGGCTACTGTACATTCGCTAATACACACCCCTTCAGCTTATTCGTTGCCCAGAGTGTTGGGGCTTGCACTGAAGGGTAAATAATGGATATAACATAATATTGCAACTCCGATGGTCATAGCGTTTTATAATATTGTGTCCTTTGACAAATATATGAAACCTCAAATAATATGCCAATGTTATTATTATTTATTTTGTATATTTAATTTATTCTAACTGGCCCAAAGTTATCGGCACAGTTACATTAAAAACTCCAGTGTATTCAGATATAACCATTCATGATATTATTTTTGATGTCACTCTATAATATTATTATAGTGTGTACAGTATATTGATAACAAATATGAACAAATAAATTCCTACACACACACACACACAATTATGATGCCCTTATTGGACAACCTAAAAGATGATACAACCTATTACTGGCACAGGTAATACTATAAAGCTTATCAATAACCTATGGTGTTCAAATCAATTGTATTGGCCATATCAAGGATATTCATAAAGAATAATAATAATTCTTAATATTATAAGAACTAAATAAACGTTTAAGAATCCTGGCACGTGGCGTCATTAGTGGGCTTTTGTTTTGGAGATGTGAAAAAAGAACTTCTATTCATCCTTTGTTCTGGTGGCAGCTATTCAACATAAAATGGCTATTTTTCATTTCCGACTTTACAAACCAACCCAACTTAAAAGTAAGCATTATTTTAGAATTATATTCCAATCAAATAATATATAGAGATGTTTGGTAATAGAAAGTTACAAGTCAATTTGATTATCGTGCATAAATTGGCTTCTTAGCTAAACAGCAAGACTATAACAAACACAACGAGATGTTTACACCTTTGTTCTCTCGCCTTCCCTAATCTTGTAGTTTCTTTCAGGTCTCGCAACACATGTCCAGTACTCTATTGTCTATTCGCTGTAAGTAGGCGAGAAATCATGACCTCTAAGCTCTGTAACTAAAAAATGACTAGAGTAATCGACCTAATATTTCTACCATTTGGGAAAGGTTAGTCAAGGAATAGATAGGGAAATTTACAGCCAATTTGCTTTAGCCGTTTTTTAGTTACAACGGATAGAGGCCATGATTTCTGGCCTACTTACAGGGAGTATACTCTAGTACCGTATAATAAGTGACAATACCTGATAATATATCCGCCATTTCGCCGATTGTTTACTTCACCATACGTTAATGGTCAGTGATTCGACTCCGGACGATACCTGTGATTTAATCAGCCTACACAACCGGATTATAGAGTAATAACTTTAACTGTGAACACCTCTGATCCTTGTTTTCATAATATACGTCGTTCATCTATTCAATATACTGTACAGTGTACACTATATTGCAATTTTGTTAGTATCCACCTCATTTATTGAAAATTATTTACGTAAATATCTTCACACATTATTGCTGATTAAAAGTCTTACAATAAAGTATTATCGTATAAACAAATTGTTAAGTGAAACTATGAAGAGATCTACCTTTACCCTTTTTCACGAGTTTTTGTTTCACCCACTCAGCAGCTTTCCCTAAATCTCTCTTAGGCCCAAGATGTATGGGTAAAGAGAACGGACTATAGCAACATCTCCAAGCTAGTACAGGTGGCCAAATAAATCGTATCTCCGCTCTCATTACGTTTTGCTCTCTGTGTGCTGCTGTATTAATGTCTGTCGGATGTTGACTAGGGTGTGTATAGATAGGAAGGTGTTTGTATATCTCACCCGAAACGATGAATTAATGCTTAGATAGTGCTGATACCAATTATTGATCGAAATATACTTGGTGCAGCGCCTTCACTTATTTGGCCGACTGTACAATATGACCGTATGTAACTTTGCAGACTGGATTTTCTTCTTTCGTCCATGTTGTTCTCCACTCGCCTGTGTTTTGTTCTGCTCTCTCCTCCCTCACCACAGTTGACCTTTCTCTTCCGGCTACACAACCCAGGTCACCTTTCATATATTGGTTTTGATAGTTCTTCCTCATCCATTTCCTGACACTAAACATGACACTCAGTATTCGTTCAGGCATTTTCCGGTTCAATTTGTTTAACATGCCATATAAATTAAAAGCAAAAATGCAGTTGTAGGTTATATATAAATAAATAGGAATATATTCAACAAACTTTGTTTCCATTACCACGTTACATAATGTGACGCATGTCGAGTATGAGCATGCTGTACAGAACGCCCAGTCAGGCCCCACTCTCGCTAGGATCGTCAGGGCAGGAACTTTGGCTGTAGTCTGTGTAGAGTTTCCTAACTTAGTTTATGTGAGCCGTTGTACTATAAGTATTATAAATATGTATTTTGTTTTCATCTGAGTCAACGAGTTCTATTTTATATCATTAGTTATAAGTATTGTGTGTGGGACTTATATGTAATGATGAGAGGAGAGAGAGAGAGATATTACGTAACGGGGAACAGTGAGTGCGCCACGCTGCAGGTAGGCCTAATTCCCTCCTCCCTCCTCCCTCCTCCTTCTAAGCGCGTGGGAAATCCTTTGTCGATCCCAGATTGAGAGAGAATATTACGTAATGATTGCTAGTGGGCGGTCCTTAAGTAGTTTGAGATATGCCGCTAGAGGGCCGAGTATAAAAAGAGAGGTTCTTGCCACCATTCTTCAGAACTCATCAGGCAGAGCGACTTCTTATATCCCTTGCAACTATATATATTCTTCCGACTGATGTGAACTTTCTCTACTCTCTGAACAGCCTATCTTCTTCCCTTCTCGACCCTTTATAACCTCAATGACCCCTTTGGTGCAGATTTAGTCAGCCAAAGTATTATCGCTTGAGTTCTCACGAGATAAGTGCCTGTTAGATAGCCTATTTTTGGAAGGGTTAACTAGAATAGGATTGATTGATGTTTGTTGCACTCGTATATGCATTTCCCTGTGTGCGATTATTCATGTTCCTGTTTTCTGCTGGTTTAGGCAATGCTAGACTGGGATAGGGTTTCTGAGTTGTGATTTCCTATGAGTACTAGGTTGCGGTTGAACCAGTACAATTGCAACGGAGACGTGGAACGCCTAGGTGGTCTTTCTGACTGTGTACCGTGGGAGTTTAGCACTGTGTTGCGAGTGAGGGCTTTTGCCTGTGCCACCCAACACTGTGCTATCTCATTTGCTTGACTTTGAGAGGATCGCCAGGAGAGAACCAGATACTAGTGATCTGGATCTCTCAAGAGAGCATCCCGTCAATTACCGTAATTTGGCCGCACAGTCTTAAGGACCTCGCTAGGCTACGAGCCGCTTGCTCAGCCATTGTCTCTTAACCTTATGTATCCCAGCTAGACTTTGCTCGACCAGCAGATACAGCATAGTATTGAAGCTTCTCCTTATGTATATTATTGTTTATGCACTATTGATTTCATGTGTGGCACGCGTAGCTACTTCAGAGATTAGTGGCCCACGAGCACAATCTTAGTAGGCTATTGCCAGTGCATTGTCGGAGTACTTCTTCTTAATGTTTGCCATATCCTATTGCTTATTCTTATAATTCTTCTTATGTCAATTTAAAGCCTTTAATTACCAGTGAGTTATTCATTAAATTGCTGTTCAAAATCCGATACTTACTTCTTATGAGTATTCGAGAAGCATCTAACTTATCAGAAGATTCCTTGCTTGATGCTCGAGGACTATTGTTTAACGTAACGTAATAGTGCCGATCCGAAGTAGAGGGTGGAGGACTTCTTAAGTTCTTAGTTCAAGGGTGGATTACTTCGGCTTCGGCCAACACTATTCTTTAGTGTTGTAGTACTTTCTTCTTTGTTTGATTGTTGACCAGACTAGATAACTCCCGTCTTGTTATTAGTCTGTTGTGTGAAACGCTAGTACCGAGTTCTTGTATACCCCGTTATAGCAGATAGAACTCTGGAGGGTAGTGGCGTTTTTTGTTCGGCTGGCAGTACTCTGGGGTTGGGATCGTGTGTTTCCGTTGTGGCAGCGAGCCATACTCGAGTCCTGTGTAAGAGCCCTAGTGTACCCGAGTGCCCGGTCGTAACAAATGGCGACCTTGCTTAGGATTTTGTGAACAGTATAATTTTTTGCAGAGTTGTACAACATTTGTTTGTTCGTACTTTAGCGTGCATATTGAAGAATATTTTTTTTTGTAAGGCAATTAGGAGAGCATTTAAGAGACTCCAGTTAATTTAGTAATTAGTGCTTACATAAGGGAGTTTAACACTTTTGTCTCGAGAATTTTTTGTGAACTTCAGTATGTCGTGCCCTAGTATTGACGAGGAGCGAGAGATGCCAGTTGAAGAGGTGCCGTTAGTAATCAGTGAGGAGGATGCTAGAGTTTTTGTGAGTAAGCGGTACCATGTGACGGAGGGGAGGCTGACTGGGGTGGATATTTATGGCTTGCACCTGATAGCCAAGGTTTTGGGTCTATCCAATGTAGGAGGGATGTCCAAGGGGGAGCTGATTTCCTGGGTGTTGCGTGGGCGACATGGGGTTTCGGGGGAGAGGGCGTTTGGGGGGGTTCCTCCCCAGATCCCCTCTCACTCGACTCCCACAGTGCCGTCCACTCAGTTGCCGGAGGTTAGCACTCTCCCACAGAGGGATGAGAATTGGAAGATTGGAGTGCCCTCGGGCGGTGCGTATGGTGGTTCCCCAGTTCTTGCCCCCCCTCCTTCAGTAGTGGCAGCTCCCTCTTCCTGCCTGTCTCCAGATATGATATTTAAACTTGAGCTTGCTAAAATTGAGGCTAGGAGGCAGGAGAATGAGACTAGGAGGCAGGAGAATGAGACTAGGAGGCACGAGGCTGAGCTTAGGTACGACTCAGAGAAGTATTGTGCTCAAATAGATTTAGATAAGACTCGTGCAGAGTCGACAGGGATTCGGATGGGCCGGGAGGGCCAAGTAAGAGAACAGTCCTTGTATCACTTAGTCAAATTGGTGCCGGCATTTAGTGAAACTGAAGTCACAGAATTTTTTAATCGTTTTGAGAAGAAGTGTAGGGAGCATAATTGGCCTGAAGAGAAGTGGGCAGCTCTGGTCTCCTCAAGACTTACGGGTAAGGGTCTGAAGGCTTATGATGCACTGCCTTTAGAGTCTTGCATTGACTACCCAGAATTGAAGAGAGCTGTCCTACGGGCATACGAGTTGCAACCAGAAACATATCGATTGAAGTTTCGGGGTGTTACAAAGACTAGGGAGGCGACCTTTCTTGAACATGCCCGGGACTTAAAAGATGCACTTACAAACTGGACACGTTCTGAGAAAGCTGAGACGGCCGAACAGTTGACTGAGCTGTTTCTGCTCGAGCAGTTTTATAAGTGTACTGGTGCAGATATGACTTTAACTATTAAAGAAAAGAACCCTAAAACTCTACAGGAGGCAGCTGAGATGGCTGACCTCCGGCTATCACTAATTCGTGGGTGCGGGTCTGCCCAGCGTAGTGAGGCAGGTAACAAGGGGCGTGACGCCCCACCCCCCCGAGTTAGTGATATACCTTATGCAAACAAGTACAAGAGCCATGATACCAAGACTGACCACAAGACTAGCACCGTCCCATTTAAGAAGGGGCCGGGCCCTTCCCAGTACCAAGGGAAGCCCAGAGGGGAGTTGGAGTGTTATCATTGTCATGAAAAGGGGCACTTTGCAAGAGTCTGTCCTAGCAAACCACCTACAGCAGCTGTGTCTTTGGCCTGCAACATTGGTGTGTCTCCGAAGTTTTCTGAGTTTGCCCGGGGCAGTTCGTCAGAGGCTGAGGCACAGCCAATGCAGAAGCACCTGGGAGGCTCGAACCCTGCTCAGGATGTTTTTTGCGACCATAGAGGACGGGGTTGCGTGATGTGGGCGGGGCGCAAGCATGGAGTAGAGGTCTTGCGTGATACAGGTGCTTCCCAGACTCTGATGAATAACTTGACTGGCTACCCTATAAATGCGGCTCGGGTGGTAGTGGTGCAGGGTATTAATGCAACTCGGTCATACCCGCTGGTGCGGTTGGAGTTGGAGGTGGATGGTGTGGCACGTGAATTGGATGTCGGGATTGTGGAGAAACTGCCAGTGGAGGGCGTCGACCTTCTTCTCGGCAACGACTTTGCAATGCCCGCTTCTGAGGTTCTACCCTTAGTCGTTGCCGAGAGGCCGGCCGACGTGAGTGGGGAAGAGCAAGAGTGGGTCGAGCGGTGCCAGACACAACCCATGGCGTGTGTTGTCACCCGAGCTCGGGCAGCTAAAGTGTCACAGCCTAGTCCTCCGTCTTCAGACCAGCAGAGGAACGATCAACAGGAGGAGGCTAAAGCTGGAGTTGGTTTTAAGAGTTTTGACTCGGCGGCTCTCCTGGGTGATTCAGTATTGGCACCTATGTTAGAGTCTGGAGAGGCCCCAGGACCTGTCACAGCTAGTGAGGAGGTAGGGCCGGAAGAGACTCCGAGGCAGCAACGTTGCACACGGAGAGAAGAAAGGGTTGCTCAGTTTGATATTGGGGAAGGACTTGGGTTGCTTCGGAAGCATCTAGACAAGTTGGTTCCCTCAGATATTTGTAAACTGCAGTTGGAGGATCCGGAAGTTCAGAAGTGTGGTAATGGTGCTGTCGAGATTAAATACGAGGACGGGGAAGCATGTCATGTGAACCTGTTGGAGGAGTTTGTGAGGCAACCACCTGAGCAGCCTACTGTCCCTGCGTTGGTCTGCCGCGGCCAAGGTGGAGAAGGAGAGGGGGGCAGTAGGGCACAGGTGGAGGAGAGTAGGGATTGTTATGTCTCGGCGGAGCCGTGGGCGGGGGACACGAGTCTGGTGGCTGTGGAAGCGCTAGAGCGCCTGCCTGAGCAGCAGTGTGCAGCACTCCAGCACCAGCTCGGTTCATACCCCACTGGTCGTGCCGAGCCCCTGAGTCTCACAACTCGGGCGGTGCAAGATGTTCCACGGGCAGGTCACGTGACTGTTGAAAGACCGTTAGCCTCGTTGTTTCGGTGGTTTAAGGTGGGCGACGAGGCTTTGGCATGGTTGCCAGGTCAGGGTCGACCCATGGCTGCCAAGGGTGGTGGTCAAAAGGAGGACATTGAGCAGATTGGTAAGGTCGGCTGTGGTATCGCAGTGCCCGGTCGTCGCATAGCCTCCCAATGCTGCTCTAGTCTAATGCAACAGCCCTACCATAGACCGACTGTATCTGGCCATGTCGCTGAAAGCGGTGATGCTGCGCAGGCAGATGTCGTCACAAGGAATGCGGGGGTGCGCATGTACGGTATCGGCGGGGAAGCCTTAGCAATAATGAACTATGGGAGTGACTGCACAGGTGGTACTGATTGTCCCTCTCATGACCTGGCTGTTCTAGGGACGAAGGTGGAGAAGGAGGGAGACTACAGGTTAGAAGCTGCGGTCTCGGCTGGGTTGTGGGAGGGCACTAGGCATGTTGTTCGTGGAGACAGTGCAAGGCAGTTGTTTACTAGGCTATGGCAGTACTTTCGCATGTTTGTTGCTTCTCCAGGCCTGATGTACGGGGTAGAATCCGACATGCAGGCTGGAGATAGTGCAAGGCTCAGTTTAATTCCCTACCGTATAAATCCTGCTCGACAGCCTGTGGTGCAAGCAGAGCTGGATTACGTGTGGACGAAGGGTCTGAGGGATAAGGAATGTCGTGAGTGGTCGTTGCTTGTAACTTTGTCCGAGCGTGCTAAAGAGGTATGTGGTTTTGTTGTGGACGGGAGTACCTACCAGTGCAATGTTATGCCTGACGGACTTAAGAATGCACTAGCAACGTTTCAGAACCTGATGAATGAAAGTGAAAAGGACGATGATGCGCTGGGGCATTTCGAGGTCTATGTTCCAGCCTATGGTCCGGTTGTTGTAGTTTACCCAGATCATCACCCTCTCAAGATCTTGGACCAGTTTCACAATCGGAATATGAGGCTGACCAGGTGGTCACTAAGGTTATTGGTATATAACCTGGACATACGCCATATTGCCGGTTGTGACAACGTGGTTGCAGATGGTCGTTCAAGGGTATATGATCCTGGGTAGATTGACACACGGGTAGCCTCCTGCTTTAGTTTGAATAGTATTTTGCGCTTGGTGCTTGTTGGCTCGCGGTTGTAGCCCAGCGTATTGGGTCGTAAAGCAGGATTGTTGAGCGTTTGGTATAGAAGAAAATAGGCTGCCCTTATAGTGCAGCCGGAAAAAAACATATTAAAATATAAAAATCATATAAAAACTCTTTCTTTTTTTATATAGATAATTGTATAAGTTTGTCATAGCCTATAGAGTTTGAGTAGTCCACGAACTATCAAACGGCTGAGCTGCTGTAAGCTCGCTCTGGGAGCATGATATTATGTCTTTTACTATTGTTGGGAGGAGTTATGAAATGTGAATTTTTTTTTATAAGATGTGTTTTAGTGATAAACTCAGCGTTGTTTTAGTGCCATGCGGTCGCTGGGTGTGAGGGGTTTGATGGGGTTCTGTATATCAGATTTTAGCTCAGGGTTGAGCAAGTAAAATCTTGGGGGAGGTGTGACGCATGTCGAGTATGAGCATGCTGTACAGAACGCCCAGTCAGGCCCCACTCTCGCTAGGATCGTCAGGGCAGGAACTTTGGCTGTAGTCTGTGTAGAGTTTCCTAACTTAGTTTATGTGAGCCGTTGTACTATAAGTATTATAAATATGTATTTTGTTTTCATCTGAGTCAACGAGTTCTATTTTATATCATTAGTTATAAGTATTGTGTGTGGGACTTATATGTAATGATGAGAGGAGAGAGAGAGAGATATTACGTAACGGGGAACAGTGAGTGCGCCACGCTGCAGGTAGGCCTAATTCCCTCCTCCCTCCTCCCTCCTCCTTCTAAGCGCGTGGGAAATCCTTTGTCGATCCCAGATTGAGAGAGAATATTACGTAATGATTGCTAGTGGGCGGTCCTTAAGTAGTTTGAGATATGCCGCTAGAGGGCCGAGTATAAAAAGAGAGGTTCTTGCCACCATTCTTCAGAACTCATCAGGCAGAGCGACTTCTTATATCCCTTGCAACTATATATATTCTTCCGACTGATGTGAACTTTCTCTACTCTCTGAACAGCCTATCTTCTTCCCTTCTCGACCCTTTATAACCTCAATGACCCCTTTGGTGCAGATTTAGTCAGCCAAAGTATTATCGCTTGAGTTCTCACGAGATAAGTGCCTGTTAGATAGCCTATTTTTGGAAGGGTTAACTAGAATAGGATTGATTGATGTTTGTTGCACTCGTATATGCATTTCCCTGTGTGCGATTATTCATGTTCCTGTTTTCTGCTGGTTTAGGCAATGCTAGACTGGGATAGGGTTTCTGAGTTGTGATTTCCTATGAGTACTAGGTTGCGGTTGAACCAGTACAATTGCAACGGAGACGTGGAACGCCTAGGTGGTCTTTCTGACTGTGTACCGTGGGAGTTTAGCACTGTGTTGCGAGTGAGGGCTTTTGCCTGTGCCACCCAACACTGTGCTATCTCATTTGCTTGACTTTGAGAGGATCGCCAGGAGAGAACCAGATACTAGTGATCTGGATCTCTCAAGAGAGCATCCCGTCAATTACCGTAATTTGGCCGCACAGTCTTAAGGACCTCGCTAGGCTACGAGCCGCTTGCTCAGCCATTGTCTCTTAACCTTATGTATCCCAGCTAGACTTTGCTCGACCAGCAGATACAGCATAGTATTGAAGCTTCTCCTTATGTATATTATTGTTTATGCACTATTGATTTCATGTGTGGCACGCGTAGCTACTTCAGAGATTAGTGGCCCACGAGCACAATCTTAGTAGGCTATTGCCAGTGCATTGTCGGAGTACTTCTTCTTAATGTTTGCCATATCCTATTGCTTATTCTTATAATTCTTCTTATGTCAATTTAAAGCCTTTAATTACCAGTGAGTTATTCATTAAATTGCTGTTCAAAATCCGATACTTACTTCTTATGAGTATTCGAGAAGCATCTAACTTATCAGAAGATTCCTTGCTTGATGCTCGAGGACTATTGTTTAACGTAACGTAATAGTGCCGATCCGAAGTAGAGGGTGGAGGACTTCTTAAGTTCTTAGTTCAAGGGTGGATTACTTCGGCTTCGGCCAACACTATTCTTTAGTGTTGTAGTACTTTCTTCTTTGTTTGATTGTTGACCAGACTAGATAACTCCCGTCTTGTTATTAGTCTGTTGTGTGAAACGCTAGTACCGAGTTCTTGTATACCCCGTTATAGCAGATAGAACTCTGGAGGGTAGTGGCGTTTTTTGTTCGGCTGGCAGTACTCTGGGGTTGGGATCGTGTGTTTCCGTTGTGGCAGCGAGCCATACTCGAGTCCTGTGTAAGAGCCCTAGTGTACCCGAGTGCCCGGTCGTAACAATAATTATTGTAATTTTGCTAAATATCGATATTTAGCGTTTCAATTTCCGCAAAGCCCGAAACTTGTAATTGGTTAATTGTCTGTTTAATTTAACCCGTTTACACTAGAGATCATTGTATGATGCACTATTTTGGGACCTCTAAGTGGCATTCAATGGGGATATATTTAGCTTTACATTTTTTATTATTCATTGGAATATTCTCATCTTTACTTAGTGTTAATGCAACTGTCAGGAAGACCATAGAAACTAGACACAATCTGCTCGACGTTTTTTATTCCACGGCAAACATGTTTCTTCGTGCATACACTATTATAATCTCATTCTGTCCTCCCCTCATACAATCCCTCAAAGTTATAGACATTGTCAAACAAACAGTGGAATTTGTATAGAAATATTCATTTGTTTTAGTCATGCCTTAATTAAAGTTTAATTAAAAATTACTTCGTAAATAAACAAATTATCCGTAATATATATAAATTAGTAACAACCGCTTGGATACGATGTTTCATGGCGCAATCAACATGCTTTCAAAGCCAATAAATGTTTATCTTAACTGAAGCTTGCAACGGCAAAGTTGCGAGAGGAGATGACGTTTACACTCCTGTAACATTTAAGATAATCGGATTGCCACAGGAAACGGCTTATAGTGTACAGTATATATATAATAATGTGTGTCTGTCTCCCCCCTCCCAGGACTGGCAGCTACACCTACGGTACGTACAGGTACGGGATGATGGAGTGTACGAGTGTCAGGTGTCCTCCCATCCACCAGTCAGCCTCTACGCTACACTTAGAGTATTAGGTCAGTGATGGGATGTACTGTGTTCGCTGTACTCTTCTTGTTATCCTTCTCTGTTTTACTATATTTTCCCCTATATTTCAACTCTCTAGACATAAGATCCAGTCTGTGGATTCTCGTCTTGCCTGTAGGATACCTGACTGGGTCGTTGCCATAATCGCTCCTTACAGATATCATGCAATGCCTTACATGGTGTCAGTCCTAAATCGTACAACCTTGCTACGAGCCAAGGCACGTTATGTTGCCAACTGTATGATTTTTTGTTATGGGGGGGGGGGGTGGGGGGGGTGGGCTACCGATACATTACTAGTCTGCTGAGTTCTTATGCATGGTTAACATATATGATGCATATATATTACTCCAACAAAATTGTGCAATTGTGCTCAAGGAGATTAGCTTCAATGTTCTGTATAAAATGCCAATGAGAAACATTTAGTCATGGAGTAATATATTTAACTTCTCTCGCCACCATAGGCAACGTTTGGGCTTTAATATAATTCCCAAAATGGCAACGCTGCACATGAACTTCATTACCAGCAGACATTCCTTGATATTGGCCCTGTCACTCTTTCAACTCTAAGAGAGGCACTCGTCACAGGCAGTTTACCCCTTTGTCTCCCTCATGCACATAAAAAAACAAGGAAAAACAAACAAAAACCCACACACATTAATAAATATTCTGTCTCTCCTGCTACTACCAGAGGCCACGTCGGAGATCCTGGGTGGTCCTGAGAAGTACATGACGGTGGGGTCCTCGCTGCGGCTGGTGTGTGTACTGCGGGACAACACCCAGCCACCCAACTATGTCTTCTGGTACCACAACGAAGAAATGATCAACTACCACACCACCAGGGGGTATGTTGTGGGGTGGGAGGGGGGGCTTATTTTATTGCTGGTAGTACACCTGTCTTGAAGATTCTAACCTGTTTTAGGGGAAGCTTGATTTGTCTTAACCCCTTCTCCCTCATGTTTAGCTCCTTTAGTTTTGAAATGTAAAAGAAATTTCGTACCCTTTATATGTTGATTATTTTCCTGGCGAGCCTGCAATTTAGTAGGAATCGGCCTTAGGCCGGGCCTTTTTTCTACCCAAACATGTAGGCTACATATTTATCTTGAAAGGGGGGGGGGGGGGGTCTGGGTGGTATCTCTTTTAGTTTGAAAGGGTCAGGGAGGCGTTTTCTTAGTCTAGGCAGAAAAAACAAAATACATTGGTCGAAAATGGCAACAACAATCAGCACCCTCAATAATAATATAACACATTATCATGACCCCGAGACGTTGCACCAGATATTGTTACCGGTGAAACAGGAGGAGCTAATGGTTTTTGATTGTAACAAAACTGATACATATAGCAACCGTTTATGTGTGCCCTTTACAACAGATAAGTGACCATTACGGAATATGCGTACTATTTTGGTCACATTTGAACGAGAGAGAGAGAGAGAGAGAGAGAGAGGAGAGAGAGAGAGAGAGAGAGAGAGAGAGAGAGAGAGAGATGACAACAGACTAAATTGCCTAAGGTAATGTATTAAAAGCTCAACAAAGACTCCAGCCAACATGTAAAACAAGTACTGTGAAAGCCATGACACCCCGGCAGACCGTGGCTTTATCTGCTGAAGTGGAAAATAAAGGAATATGTGTGTAGCGGCTTAAAGTAAGCGGCTTTACCTCTTTGTCGGCGACCCACAGGTAAAAACATCACCTGCTGCCACAGTGGTTGTTTAGGCGGAGAGGGGAGGGCTGGATGCTGTTTGTGTGTGTGTGTGTGTGTGTGTGTGTGTGTGTTTTTTGTTATATGTATGTTGGGAAGGGGTGGAGGAAGGGTGGTGTGTGTATGTGTGTTTGTGTATGTGTGTTTGCTATGTGTGTGTTCTCTCTCTCTCCTACAAACAGAGCACCCTACAGAGCGCGTACACCGTAAACATCTATTGTGGCAGCAGCAGACATGATTTTTTTGTATCTGAACAATAGGTTAAGCTGTTTAGCTTGAAGGCCCATTATGTTCACTGCCTGGATAGATTCCTGGTGGGTTTATATCTTGTTATTTTATCCCTTTCAGTATATAGAGACGCCTTTCTTTCGTTTTAACTGATTATTATTAGAATAATGTATGTTGTATAAGAACAATGAGTGAAAGAGGGTTGCTTGAAATCTGTTTTATCCCTTGTATTCTTAGAGATCCTCCCTAAGCTGAGTAAAATCACTTAGTCAAAAGGGCATGAAGGCGGCATCATTTCTACACGGTAAGACAGATGGTTCACTTAATAAGACAGCTGGTACACACACAAATGGTTTACACAATACGACATATGATACACATATTGAGACATATAGTACATATCAAAAGACAGATGATACACTTAACCCTCTCCTACATATGACGCGATTTTTGAGCCTATTGGGGATACTTTGAAGCCTTTGTTACCATCAGGGGTATTTAGAAACCTTTAGTTATTTACTTCAACCTCTGCAGTTGTCTTTGAGTTAGCTGTGGGCAGAAAACTAATTTTGGAGAGGTAATTATAAGAGTGAGAGAACTCTATTTCTTATTGCTAATCTGGCAACCTCTGCGTCATAAATGCGTGAAAGGCTTATCAATTATGGTACACACACTAAGACACATGGCACACACACTAACATACATGGTACACTTAATAAGACGAATGGTACAAAGTTCCTAATTAATTGTTCCTCTTACCACGTGAGACCCATACTATAAGGTTACAAAGGAATAAAAGACAAAGGAAAACAAGCACCAACAGACCTACTGATCCTTACTTACAAAAAATACAAAGCATTGTCACAGAAGAAGATGCGATGAGAGTATTGGGTAAAGGAATATTTTGAAGTAAAATGACACTTATTTAAAAACACTTTAATCATAACAGGTAAACGTGGAGAACAAAGATGACGGTAGGTTAAGGAACATCATGAACCATGATTTTCGCTCATTAATATAATCTGTCACATGTTCAATAGTTTGAAATGAAGCACAGGTGCTTATCGTGGTAATCCAAAAACTTGTTTGTGCTCAATAAGGTTATTCTTGATTAATATGTAGATACAGTAAGGAATTTTTAGGACAATGTGTGCCCTGGCAAGATTGTGCTGGTTATTGTACAGTTCCTGAATGACATAATAGGTGGTCACATAATAACAAGTCTATAACATGATAAGTGGTGACCTAAATGCAATTTGTGTTATTGACGTTCCATATAATACAACCCGACTAACCTGACAGGTCCGGGTGGAGAATAATGGTGGTCTGAGTGTACTATTCTTGAGTGACGTGGGACCCAGTGACTCGGGCAACTATACCTGCGTACCCTCCAATACCAGAACATCCAACATCAACATACACGTCCTTAAGGGTAACAAGATTCAGTCTTCTCGGTGTTTGTAAGAAATTTTTCTCTGACCATTATTGAAGCATGTCAAAGTATCTTGTATGCTCAAAGCCAATATATTACTATGTTACAAAAAATGACAACCATTGAAGCATGTCAAAGTATCTTGTATGCTCAAGCCAATATTATTACTATGTTACAAAAAATGACACCCAGAAGCATGAACGGATGAAAATTATGTGTGATAATGTTTACCCTTTCAGGAGGCGAGACTCCCCAAGCCATCCCATTCCGGGTCCACCTGTGTGAGCAGCTTGCCCTTCCCTCATTCCCTCCTCCTGATGCTGCTGATACTGAGGCTCTGGGGACCACCCCTCCCCTTCCCTGCTAGGGGGACCCCACCAGGGGGGACACCTACTGCACCGGTCAGTATATAATATTTTTCTGCTAGCATTTCCCTGTAGAAAATGGAATGTAAAACTTATCTCTTTCAGATCCTGGGCTTTCAAAAAATCTGCAACTATCAGATTAAATATTTTGGTCTTGACTTTGTTAGACAAAGTTTAGAATGAGGTAAATGTCTAAAAATTAAGATGAAAATGTATGAGTAATCATATTTCTATTAGGGCATCTTTTGGAAAAAGTCCCAAAGAAGATTGTCTGGACACCTAAATTCCATTTGAACTATCACTCCGATAATTTAAACGCATTCTGATAGACCAAGGCCTAAATCTGAAAAAAAAACTAATCTTTCACTGATTCTGAAAGTTTGCATTTTTAGATGCAACTTCCCTTCATAATTAATCTGATAGAGAGAGGTTTTACCTGCCAACTATCATCGTTAGAAATATATTATTACATAGGTTTCCATCCCTGTAGACTATATTCTTATACAGCTTACCATACATATGCATCTGCAAACATCCTTCAACTTTAGAGAAATATTGAAGTAATTAATGCAAATCAAATTAACTCTTTTTCTTAGCCTGGCGTGGGAGGCCGAAACCTTGGGTTGGCCGTGACCTAAGAGCAGGTGGGAGGTGTACCAGTCCACGGGGCTCCCCAGGACCCCCTCCACTCCATCACCAGAAGGAGCGGGAAGCGGGTCCTCCTCGTCTCTTGTCATTTGGTGTCACTAAAGTTGGTTCAAATTAACTTGTCAGGAACAGCTCACCCTATACTGATTGGCCATGGATGCTGAATAATGGAGGACTTTTGACATGTCCAAAAGATAAAGTAACTTGATCCAATCAGGATCAACTGTGCGCAGAGGGGTGGCATAAGCTGCCAAGTTTATTTGAGAAGAGAATAGTCACCAACATCCCTTTTATAATGGTTTCTGATAATAACATATGAGACAAGGACCCATAACTGCACTAACAGACCCTCATCTACCATTAGGGTCCCAGTAGGGTCCCTCCATCGCATATACAGTAGCAGGAGCTCTTGGGCCCTCACCATCGTTTCGACGATCGGCAACCACACTGTGAGCTTAATATACTGAATATTAGCAAAATGAGAAAGATTGGTGTGCCTAAATTGACAGTTAGTTGATGAGGACTTGTAAGGAGGTATTGAAGGAATAAGTCAAGACAAAGTCAGTAATAAACTTGTCGATGAAAAAATGAAATTAATATAATGGAATCCTTATGTTCAGTATAACAAAACAAAGCATTATTATGGCTAACTAAATTGTAAAATATAGCTGAATTGTCAAGTCATGAACAAGATTAATACTCAACACAATATTATCGCAGTCGAAAATGAGACGATACGCTGCTATGTACATCACCAACATGTTTACTTAAATATTTTATATTCCCAAGTATTTTATGACAAAAAGTAATTTACTACATTATGCGTTTGCTTACCAAAATATGCAGCAAATATGTACAATATTGACAGGAAAAAAGACGAGTAAATGTATTAGGTTGGTGTCCCTTTGATCCTTGATAGTGACTCGGGAGCCATGGTTGGAGCGTGTTCAGATACTCCCACCAGAGACTGCAATATAGTGAACAGAAGAGGCAATGTTCGTCAAGTACTGTCTTACTTGAAAGTCGTGTCCTATCTCCATAGTATCAGCTTTGTCGATCTGCCTAATAAAAAGAAACCAAAATGCCCTTTGCAATACATGAACAAGGTCTTCATATTCAGGCTTTGCTGTGTTTTGTTGATATTATTCTGAGATGAAGGAAGGGAAATATAGTTGAAGTGAAGGCGGGCACGACTATTGATGTGACTGTACCACCATTATGCAAGTAAAGACATATCAAAATATCAATTTCGATTACTGTACTTCAAATTTACATGAGAAATTGATGCTACATCATAATTAAATTATTTTCATGGATATTGGTGCTTTTTCGGGATACCAAGATAGTGGATGATAGGTCATCTCTAAGTTTTATAAAGTGTCTAGCTCACAGGAGAGTAGTGAACTAAGGCAGAGTGTTCAAGGTTCGAGATACAGAGCTATGTACTAGAGTGTACACTGGGCCAACACCATGATGCCATCAACCTCCACGATGCGACTTGGTTGTCCGCCATACAAACTGAATTTATCTGGGGGGGGGGGGGGGGGGGGGAAGGTTTTGAGCGGAGTTTCTTCAAGACTTGGTAAGCAGGCCGAAGGCCAATTGCAGAGAAATGCCAACCACGATGATACCCTGACCAATTCAGCTGATTACTCATTGAAAAGTATGTTACTTTATAAGCAAAAATCAATGGGATACTTCGCTTCTTTGTATCTTATTTACATCACGATAGAAAATATTAAGTTTTATGATTATCTCCACTATGCTATAGGATAGGAGGTGCTCACTCTAGTCTGTAACTCTGTGGTTGGAGACAATGAACACTTTTACCACCCAACCAAGAAACAGACACCCTCTAGTGTACATTTGACCATGGTTGTGATTAGTATTGCAAATTAAGTGAGAAATTAAAACAAAATACAATGGCCAGAATGGTGAGTATTTGATGGCAGTTAATAGTAGACAGTTGTACACTCAAATATACACTGCAGTAGTGTGAAGGTTGAAGAAAATGCTTTTCAAGTGATCCAAAGTGATAGGCAACATTCTAAGAATAAGTGTTGATGAAATAATGTTTGACTGGCCATTGAATCCACGAGTATGAGACCAGTATTACAAGTTATTTATAGTGGGACGTGATTGCCCTGACTAGTTGCAAGTTGAGGCTGAGGTTGGAAAAAGGTCAGATGAGTGGACCTTAGTTAGTTCAGTTGTCTCCAAAATGGTTTATAATTGGAGAAGAGAAAATCACAAAGACTACTGGTATTTTGGATGTTGTTGTTAAGTTGGAGGGTGGTCGAAGCAAACTTCATACATCGAGACGCAGCATCGGTAGAGCCGAAATGGTCTCCAAGTAAACGAGGATCTAATAGCAAGCAGCAAGACAAGTGGGATGTGATGTAAGAATTGGAGTGGTGAATTGATGGGAAGGGGACACTCAGTAGGAAGAAGTGGTAAGGTAAAGAAGAGAGACAAACGATAGACTCAACTACACCTCCAGAGACAGAGGGAAACTTGGGGCACCAACTGAAAAGTAGGTACCCTGAGAGAAGCTCCAAAATAATAAGCTCCCCACGTACATCCACAGGTCACTGCTGCTGGCAAGTTGCCAGTCCCCCATCTTACCAAGATAAAAAAAAGAGGTCGAAGTTGAAAACATCCGCCAGAGAGGGATGATTACAGGATAAAGAAGACACATTTGAACAGCATGAAGTAAGAAGATGAAACCGAGGGAGATGTTGCTGGACTGCCAATGCAGGATATATAATTTGGATCTGACAAGAGTCAGAAGATAATTATATTAGCCATGGAGAGAAGCAACTCCCATAGATTGTTTGTCTCTTAATGCATCATAATGAAAGTTTGGCTGACACATTTCACCCTAATATCATCCATTTATGAGGCGTTTCGGAACCTCTGAACTAGTCTATATCCACTCACCTGACCTTTCTTCAAGTTTTGCTTCATTACACTACTAGTCAGAAAGAAAAATATATTATGGATTATGACCGGACTATCAGCCGAGTGAACGGGTATGTATGTTTAATATCACTGTACACAAATTACTTTAGTAACACTCTCCCTATCCCTGGTTGTTGTCAAATGCTATTGAATCCACCTCCTTCAGACAGAGCTTTCATATACTTGGTCACGCTGTTTCAAAACTACCAGACAAATTTGAACACAGTGATATTTGATATATATACTGTATATACCAAATCTTGTGGCCGGTAGTATATTCACTCATAACAAATGTGGACCTCTATGTTTTTCTTCATGTAATTGCAGGCACTAAGGTTTACTTATGCATGACATTTGATTTATAACGGTTAATATATTAGTATATGATTTCATTATGAATGTACAGAAAAGTGCATTCACAAAAAAGCTTACATTCATGAAATTGCATAATAAAAAATATGAGGGGTTCCAAAATTGTTGTGAGTGACATAACTGTAGTTCGGTACAGTCCTGGTGACTGTTGGAAGTGAACGTGGGTTGCTGTTTGAGGGATCTTCTAGGCTGCCACACACGCATGGTTCGGCTTGGCATATTACAATAAACTGTGCAGGCAAAGTATGAACAACTTAATGGCTTGATAATGTGTGCAAAGCTCACACAATCGCACAAGCTGTCGAATAATTGAAGGACACACTTAATTTGACATGTACAACTACTAAACAATGTTCGTGAGCTCTTTGTAATTTTCTTTATGCAAATATATCCTTTAGATTGATGTTCAGATGAAATAACTTATAGATTGATAAATGCATAATCTATGCACTTAATGATATCCAGCTGATTTTACCTGAGTAACAATCTAAACGAAATAATTTGCATGAAGAAAATTGCCAGAGCTCACAAACATCTGTCATTAGCTGTACAGTTTAGCTCAAAAGAAAATTCCCAATCTTCACTCTAAGGGAAATCAAGGCAAGGTTATTGAAAATGCAACCCTTTAAGTATGGGAGGACGCCTGCTTCCTTTTTATTCTGGCTATAATTAGGCTATGCTATTAAACTTAGGAAGGACCTGTGAGAATTGAAAGCTAAATTTGTATCCCTTTCATTCCTAGAGGTCATTCTTAAGTGCATAACATCGTCGAACATAAGCCAGAATATAATGAAGAAATGAGTCATCGAATATTGAAAATTGTAATCACCAGAACAACTGTAATAACATGGAGGGGCGGGAAGGAGGAAAGTTGTTCAAGCTACCAACTGTTTAGCCCTTTGAAGACTATGACGCATTTTGACAGTTTATTCTGACTATCATTAGACGGTTTTAAACATATTAGGAAGGATCTGTGGGAATCAAAAGGTCAAACATTATCTCCATTAACCCTCTGAATACCATATGCCCTTTCTAATCTGAATAAAATCATCTAATAATAGCCAGAAAACATAATAGAAATGCGGAATCGGATCTTGAAAGGGCTACAATCAGAGTCATAGTGAGAGGAATATTTGGATTTTGACTAAGCTGTACTATACTCAGTCAACATGCTGACATAAGCGTGTGTGGTGGCCGTAATCCCTTCAGCACGATGACACCTATTTTCCCTTTATTCTGGCCAAACTTAGACGATTTTATGCAGCTTATAAAAGACCTATGATTTCCAGAGGGTTATTGATACCGTATTTACACGTTTGAGGTCTAGAGGCAGATTATAAGCAAAATAAAATCATCCAATGGTAACCAGAATAAGATAAAAATGACGCTATCTTGCTGAAGGGGTTAACATGAATCAGTGTTGTTGAATGTTAATCGTTGCTCAATCGCCTGGGAAAGAATATGTTGATATCAAGATGTTCTAGCTCGTATTTTTGTACATAGTGAATATCTATATCCCCCTCCCCCTCACTTTATCCTGTTACATATAATGGTCAAAACATCTTATAACTCATTGTATACTTGACGACGGAATGAAAGTTTCTTACAAGATTATTTTGTTTTCTAAGCCGAATATTTTGAATGTGAGATCCACCGACAAGACACTATTATATACCGTAGGTGTTTCGTCTGCACCCTTCAGTTTCTTTTATATATATGGCCCATTCAGAAACGACTGACACACGCCTTCATTTAGGTATGTTAGGGCAATTAATTATTATCTATACAGAACAGTTTGACTATTTGTTTGAGTGCAGTGAAGGCGCTTGTACCAGGTTATGAGGTTTGTAAGGGCTATCAAACCAATGACAGACACAAACATACGAC
This sequence comes from Lithodes maja, assembly GCA_037953745.1. NCBI lineage: Eukaryota > Metazoa > Arthropoda > Malacostraca > Decapoda > Lithodidae > Lithodes > Lithodes maja. Next base: position 48,269 of record JBAKBP010015524.1, read on the forward strand.
CAACACAACAACAGCGCACATACAACAACAACGCACATACTATAATTATAACAACAACACACTAAAAATTCAAAACACACGACAACAATACACACCCAACAACAGCAACACCACACACCCAGCAACAACAACAACGCACACACAACAACCACACACATAGCAACACACACACACACACACTATGCACACACTCCCAACTTGCCTATTCAGTACCCCGCTCAGCCTGTCAACCGGAATACCGTATCCGTTCAATTTGAGCGTGTATCGCGGTTTGTGTGGTCAGGGTAAACTACCACGATACTCACTTCTTTACTCAATATATCATGCACAGCTACTGACAAATGTTCGTGTGCATATTTTTTATGCATACAATATAATTCAGTTACTTTGATGTTCAGATCGAACAGGCTATAAAGTATAATACTAAATACATACTATTTATTTATCAATATGCAGCTGATTTGATCTGAACATCAATCTTAATGGATATACTTGCATACAGAAAATCGCAAAAGCTCACGACCATTTGTGTCAGTAGCTGTACAGTACTAAGCTTGACAGGCTATATTGAATGTTGCAAAGACCAGTTTGACAGCGTATTTGGATGAATACCTATGTTGTACTAATCTAAAAGACCAACATTCATCATCAAGGTGGTCTATCACACGCCCAAGCTGGCCTGTACAGTTCTCACGTAAGTAGAATGACGGATTGTGCAAGTGAGTGATTCCAGCCCATACCATCAAACCATTCACACCAACACCGACATGGAGCTTCACAGTCCTCCTACTATCAGACCAAAGTGACCGTGTGTGCCAGTCAGTCTGAAGGGCAACACCAACCGTTATAATTATATTGTACGATCAAAGTCAATAGTTCGCCGTCAACCACGCTCTATTAGTGAGGGGGGTTCTTGAAAACCTTCTCCCTTATGTTTTCCACATTAGTTTTGAAATTTTAAGACATATACACCATTAGTTTGGCCATTTCAAGACTTTTTGTGACATTTAAGTGTCGATTTTATCATGGGGATCGAAAGCGACCGTGCAATTTAGGGGGAACCGGCTTTTGGCCGGGGCATGTTTCTACCGAATAATGTACAATATAATCTCGAAAGGGGATCTTGAGGGGCATTCTATTTAAAATATAATACATTATTAAATAATAAAAAAAATAAAAAAATACTCCCCTTAATTGTCAATTCTCTAGTTTTCCCCCAACATTTTTCATGTACTCAGTTTTGGAAGGACAAATAGGAATGAAAGGGTTCATGTCTATTAATTAATCATGAAACCCATACAATACCTTCCTAAGCTGAATCAAACTGTATACTGACTGCCAGAATAAATTAATAAAATAATAGCAAGAGTAAATGTCCCCCCCCCTCTCTATATTAACCCCCCCCCCCCCCCCCCCACACACTATGATGAAGGTTGACGGGTGACTATTGACTCTGGCCGTACCGTCTGTCTGTCTGTTCGGTTCTAGCGGTGACACTGTATAGAGCAGCAGCAGAGTTGTGGTGGTGGTGGTAGCCGGAATATCATTGTTGAATAAATGTAATGTGGACTTTCTCCTTCGGGGGAAATTCTCGCATGTATATCAAGCGGAGAGTTTTATTTACCTGTATTATTTGCATGCATGTTTTGCGAAATCATTGTATTTTACATTCGAATTCAATAAAAAAAATACTGTTCTTAGCAGACTCCTATAGTACCAGATTTTCAGTCTGCACAACAAAACAAAAGAAAAAAGAAAAAGAAAAAAGTATGCTTTTAGATGGTATGAACATTGCAAATGTCCATAATAATGTATCCTTTAAAGATATATTGGTAGTGAAAAATCCATCTAATAATGTATATGGAAGGAAAAGTGTATCGAATAATCAAAGGTAAATCATATAATCAATATATCCTACTTACTCTGATTAACCCTTACCATACGTTGGATCTCATACAGTGTGACTGATGGACTATCATGGAAGATGGAGCTATCAGTAGTAAAGGAAGACGAGATGGCTTTCCGGTATTTAACACTAGCTCATCCAACGTCTTGGGGATTAAAGGGGTGCTTAACCCTTCTTTAGCGGCGCGCATCATATGTCGAGTGAAAGAAATTTGGACTATGTGGCGGCTCACAACATAAGTCGTGTGGCATTTTCAGCACGTAATGTTGCTGAGAGAGAGAGACAAGTGGTGGCAGGAGAGTAGCGAGCGTATGACTGCTCCAGATCACCGTGGTGGACCAACTGACATGAATCCCACCCTCCTCCACCCTCTCACACTCGCTACACAGTGAATTGTTTAGGGAAAGTACCGAAGTACATGGTTTTTGCACTCGTGTTGCGCGATTGTTGCAAGAGAACTAGCGGTCATACAAGGATCGTTAGGGTGTCATTGGAAAGCTCTGTTTATGCCCTTTCAGGGATAGATACTTGTTTTATGCTCTAGGTCTTATTTAGGCATGAAAATTATCACGTAAACAGCCCTATTTTGGGTAAAAACACCCCGCTGGTGGCTACATATTATTTACCACCTAGGCCGCTCATTAGGTGTTAAAGGAGTATTATTGATGGTTTTGGTAGTGTTTGCCATTTTCTAGCAATTTATTTTTAGTTAGAAACCTAGACTAAAAATAATGCTTAACAGACCACTTCAACCTACAAACACCCCCCTTCTAACTATATTTATTAATGTTTCGGTAGCACTATTTTCAGGCCAAAAGCACATTCTCCTAAATTGCAGGCTCGCCATCGCTAGCCCAGAAAATATAAATGCCTAAATGGGTTGAAGCGTCTTATAATCGTCAAGCCATAGAGGCGTAGCAGAGACTTGGAGACAAGAAGACCACTCCGGGTTATATAAATTTAACGCAATATATAATTTTGTTCACAATCTCTCCTTTCACATTTGCCATAACCTAAACTAATTTAAGTATTTATACATATCAAGTTCTTACTATGTTTAGAGTTTATAGTCATTTAAATAAGTTTATGGATCATGTATCTTCAAATACATTAAATTATATTTAATTTAGTAATATATGAACAAATAATAACAATAATTGTGGGAGTAAAAATGGAAACAATTCGAACGCCATGAGTTTTTCCTAGATTGACCAATCAGCGAGCCGTATTTAATGTTTAAATTGTGATCTTTGGTGGGGACGTGAAGGTACCAGCCACACCTAGGTAACTGTGAGTGTACCTCTGCCTTCTGCTCATGGGTCGGTCACTCAGTGTCCTGAAAACCTTCTCCACCAATGCAGCGGCACGCACTTGCAGACAAATCTTTGCTTCGGCAGTTTCCATACAAGATATTTTCATAATGGGAAACTTCAATATTACGAAACTTTATCCAGAGCTGCCATGCCCGGTTGTTATTATGGAGAGAATAGTGTAAATACGGTCAACGATGTGAAAGTATAAGGAGAGAAGAAAAACTAGCATCCTAAAGACACCTGGGGCAATCGGGGCGCACTGCCACAGAGGAAGCCACATTGTCGCTGACAAGCTGCGACATGTGGCAACTCTGCCTGCGTGGCTTGCAACGCTGGTTTCGATCAGCAAAGTTAAGCTACAAAGAGCCAGGCAATAGTTGGATGGGTGACCGTCCAGCATGCCAGATGTCACACATAAATTTCCTTGGCTTTCCACCAGGGTCCAAGTGTTGAACAAGCTCCAATCCCTGTTTAGCTGTGTATTTTCATCTCATTCACACGAAAATGAGTACCTGGTTTCGTTGTGGCAAAAATGAATCCATGGAGAGTCTAGGGAAACAGTTGGTGGTATATACAGTATGCTGCCAACACTCATGAGAATGAGAACTTGGCTAGCACCATGATTGCTCATGAATCACTCTCTCGTGTTAACCTTGTCCCACCCAGACATAGAAGTGAATACCCGGTGCATATAATCACCTATGGCATGGCCGTTTCCTGGCCCTGGTGTAAATTTTATTGCTTGTCTCACCTTCTCCTGTATTCATGTGTCAGTCCTGTCCGTCCCCCTCTGAAGAGTTCCTTGAAAAAATTACAACTCACAAGTTGGTCTAGCCCCGACTCCTTCATCTACTACTACAGCTCCTTTCCTCACCTCCTACTACTTCCTCTGTCCCCATGCTTGCTTTGAGGCATTCAGTAATCCAAATTATTGTTTGTCTCACCTTCTCCTGTAATCAAGTCGCTGACGTCACTGCGACAGACTGAGCTACCAGAGCCAAAGCAGTTAACAGCTCTAGGAGAGGACCAGTTGGCTCTTCCCTGGCTCCAATATTCCGATGCAGTAAAATTTGGGCGAGATGGCAACATAAGCAGAGAAGCCAAACCTGGGGGTGCAGTACAACAGGTGGCTACAACCAAACCCCGAGCCTGTCGTATTGTCCCAAACACCGAGCTTACAGCCAAGTATCCCATGGCCTATGAAGACCTGTCAGCGATGCATGCTTTCTCTGTAGCACTGCACAAGATAGAGGGTGGAAATACTATAGAATACACTGCGAGGGAGCTGAATAGTACAATATTTTCCTAATCCTAAGTTGCTTACATCAACGTAAGGAGAAACAAGAGTGCCAGATCATAGTCTGTGCTGCAGCCCGAGCAATTGAGCTAGAGGTGGCGGCTTCAACCTGTAGCAGTATATATTGTTTTAAGGATCCTATGGGTCTGTAACATATTAAGAAAGGAAACAACAAGTTAGACTACCACTTTATTTAACCAAGGTTAGCTTAACCCCCTGGACCCCAGGCGATTTAATAAAAAAGTACACTCCAAGCCCAGCCACTTGTCAATTTTGTTTTCCTGAATACACATGGGATGGGTTAGTAATGAAGGAAAAACAACATAAAACCGCTTACCTAGGTCATTTGGGGGTCCTGGGGGGCGGGGAAAAGTCACAATTAACATGGGGTGATGGGTAGGTAAAATACTGGAAAATCACTCCTGCGCGCGCCCATACGCACGCGGCTGGACTTAAGGGGTAGCCAACCATCAGTATTGTTCCGTGGGATCCTAAAGCAGTTCCCATACAAATCTGAACCGTCTAGGTGCCATAGGACAAGAGTAATTATGGCGGACACAACCGTTGCATCCCTGGTACTGTGGGTTACATACATAGGCAACGAATAATGTGCGTCCCTGGGGTCGAAAGGGTTAACCTCACTTTTTAAGAAAGAGACAAATAGACATAATTCATAAGTTGTCACTACCTATTTACTAAAAAGAAATGATATGTTATTGAGTTATGTTTTAGCTTACCTCTTTTACAGGGAAACCTAGGCAACCCCGGTGCCTATTATAATCCGGCCGACACAGGCCAAACAATTGACTATTCAAGGTTTATTTCGCAAACAGTTTCATGATGAAATAAGAAAAGTGTATTTGTTGCGTAAATGTTAAATGCGAGAGTCTGACATTCACTGATCGATTGGGGGTATAATGGATGCATGTGGGTGGTTGCAGACATTCTAACCTGAGATACTTTAATGACATGCATAATTAATTACCGGTAACATGACGTAACTTCGGACGGGGAGATAATTTCGGACACTCTAGATTTTGTTTACAATGAACCACAGTTATGGGATAAATACATGATGTTATGGAAAAAACAAGTATGTCTGCGGTGTTCTTCCTTAATGCAGAGTCATTTTTCCATAACTGTAACTTACATACTTTTATCCAGAAATGTCCGAAGCATAGCCCCCGTCCGAAGCTAGGACGTCATTTCACGGGTAGTGTTTTTGAGCTATGTAGGTTGTCCAGAGGACCAGAGCTCATTAGATATTATTGTAATGTGAGTGAGGCGTAGATGTCAAAAGAGTCATTAGAAACATTTATCATTGATCAAGTGTACTTGGAGGTGCATGTGCGTGTTCGGGTCACATTGGTTGTGATAAGTTTAAAACATTTTGCATGTATATGATAGTTAGCCAGTGGTATATTTTCATAGGTTGTAAGAGCAGCAAGTGATATATATATATATATATATATATATATATATATATATATATATTCTTGTGTGTAAGAATGAAATTACTTAGTGATATTAATTGTGTTTTATTATTTTGTTTTCATACAGGAAATCATTGTGTGAATTACCGATTGCGTATTTAAGTCTGACGAAAGGTTAGTAGGATTGGACTGCGATCTCTCTAAATTTTTGAATAACCTAGAGTTAGGCAGGCTATCGGAAGTAACATCTGAAGTAGAGTACTGCGCTAACTACAGGGAATTATTCATACTTGTTTAGCCTATTTTATTTAAGGAGAAGGAGTTGAGAGGAGCTTTCCAGTTTTAAGACATTATGAGGCTAGAGATGGTTAAAGTATAAGAAGGAAGTGTTCATTTGTACGGGAACGGATTGCGAATAAAGAGTTCTAGTCATATGAAAATAATTTCTTCAATGATAATTAAAACAAAACAAAATAATAATAGGTAATAATATTAATATTAATAATATAAAACATTATAATAATAATAGTAATAATACTAATACTAATAATAATAACAATTACAATAATAATTGATTCCTCTTTTGTTCACTATGTAGGGTATTTGAGCCCACATTTTTCAATATTATTTACATAAACACACAGACACTCCGACCACTACCGTCTCTCTCTCTCTCTCTCTCTCTCTCTATCTCTGGCTTTCGTCCAAAATTGAGTATGAACTCAGCTGGTGAATGTGCAATCGGGTGAAATCTTTGAATCCGAGTCTTTCCAGAGAGTGAGCAGAGAGGCAACTACAGGGTAATATTGGCTG